>CM042140.1:143374288-143544288 GCA_023376005.1 Doryteuthis pealeii
AACCGAGATATTTATGGTCGCCACTAAAGCGTGCTAACTCCTACATGGTAACCTATCCTGTGTAATTTGTTTCTAGAACTATTGAAATGTATTTACAGTTTAGGCTTGAAATGGTGAAGGAAAGAAAAAAGAAAAACCTGGGACACATGGATATCAATTTTACTTGCGTCCTTTAGACTTTTGTGGGTCAGGGAACGCAGGACGTGTAACCTATCAACAATTCTGCTTATCTCAATGAAAAGGAAGTCAAAGGTAACGAGTATGTTGTCGAAATTTTCTCTAGCGGAGAAGTTGTTTGTTCCAATAGGTACCAACCAAAACCGTTTAGGCCATCTTGATAAAACGGCATAGATATTTCCGAAACTTTGTTTATCAAAAATCTCGTAAAAAAAGATCGTACGGGGTTGTTTACAAAGTAAAATAGTTAATTCAAAAGATCAAATTATCCGATTGGAAAATTACATCGTTATCTTAAAAATAAACAACCTATCCTTTATATGTGAAAGGGTAATTTTCAGACCGTAATATAGACAGAAAAGTTACTAAATTATTTCCCTTTTACAATTAACCAGTAAAAGTATGGAATGAAACTTGAATATTTTTTCTAAGATAAAAACTGATAAAATAATCTATTATACTTACTTTTTATTTTAATTATTGAAAAAGTTAAATAAAAATAATTTTTTTCATGCTAACCACTGTCAGCCTAACAGGAACAAACTTCGGTTACTTAGAAGTGTCTCGTCTCTTTGTAAAACAAATATGTCAGCAATGCTCTTCTATACATTCTAAGGATCACACATTAACTATTCACAATAAAATTACAATTCTTTTTAAAAATATTAATCGAGCTCGTATGGACCAATGTTTAGTTCCACCTGAATTATAAAATTCATAATTTTTAAATATCCGTGAAAAATTCGATTTTTTGACGCAGGAAAAAAAAAAATTTAATTTATTTCACGCAGAAATAAAAATATTTAATCACACAAAAGATTGAAAATCTCTTAAAAATTAATTTCTTAAAAAAAAAAATTTTTTTTTGACAATTTAATAGAATATAGTACATACCAATTATAAAGCAAAAAAAAGTTTCCAATATTAATATTATGACATTTTTTTGCACTTTTTATTTCCGATTTCATTAATTTTTCCTCAAAAACTAGACCTTGTACATTCATACAATTTCATTGATATAGTTATTCAGACTCTATCTTTATAGAAAAAAAGAAAAATATTTTTTCTGACGCGTCATTTTTTTTATCTCATAAAATAAAATAGGGGGGGGGATAGACCCTCGTAAAAAAAATATTTCCGTTAATATTTTTAGAAAAAATATTTCAGATGTTTTACATCAAATGGTAAACATTTATGGAAATTTTCGTGAAAATCAGATATTAATTGATTTTCATAGAATTTTTAAAAAATCCTCTTCTTTGTAACTTGTTTTTTAGCTAACGTTAAATTTCAGTTGATTTAACAGTGCAAAAATGAAAACATTGTTTTTCAATCATAATTTTCATTATTTCCATATACTGAAAATTTTAAAAAAATCATCAGGAGTTTATTTTATGTTTTTTCTTTAAAATGAAAAGAATTTTCAAGAAATATTAAATTTTCTGTAAGTTTCATTGTGTTAAATATAGGGGGGGGGGGTTAAATTTCACAGGGTCAAATTGGTGGTACACTATTCAATTCAATTTAAGCTTAATCCTTAATGAATCCAAAATATTAAACATTTAAAAAAAATTAAAATCCGTGTAAATGATTTTGTAAAATTTCGCCATTCGAAAAAAAAGAAAAGCGCTAAATAAAACGACAATCAATTTTTGCGCGATAAAAAAATTAAATTCCAATCCTATTTTTATTTTTTATATTCATTTTTAATTTTTTTAATTTTTATTTTGTATCTTTTATTTTTTACCTTTTGTTTTTAATTTTAATTCTTTGTTTTATTTTCTATTTTTATTTTAAATTTTTAAAATTTAATTTTTAAAATTTAAAATTTTCTTTTTTTAATTTTTAAAATTTAAAATGTTTATTTTTTTTAGTCTATTGGTCATTGCGAGCTTTTTATCAATTTTTTTTCTCCTTATAGTCTCACACACACACACACAACACATCAACAGTCTGTTTTTTGTTTTGTTCTACGTTTTTTTTTTACTTTCTTTAGTATTTAATGTTTAATAAAAGAAAACAAATATAAATAAAATTATAGCCACAAAACTCCACGAAAAATGATGAAATAGAAGAGAATTATCAGCAGTAAATGAATTTGTAACAGTAGTGTAGTTTGATCTCACAAACAGAGAGAGAGAGAGAGAGAGAGAGAGAGAGAGAGAGAGAGAGAGAGAGAGAGAGAGAGAGAGAGAGAGAGAGAGAGAGATATGTTGTTATGTTTCAAATAACAAATATGATGATGATGATGATAATGATGCTGATGGTTAAGAATCATTGCATTGTCAGGTGCTCATCACTGCTAGTATCACCATCATCACATCGACGACGTGGAGGAGAGAGAAACTCCTTTAATAATTTGTATCAAACTGTTTTTTTTTTTTTATAATTTATATTATTCAAGTGTCTTCAAAAATATCAGAAAAGAAGAAAACTATTTCCCTTTTTTTCAGTAGAGTAAAATCCCACATTAATGTTGTTCGAGTTTCTTTCTACATATGGAAAATGGAAATGAATTATTTGATTCAATTACACGGCGATATGCAAGGTAAGATGAGAAAAAAGATGAAAAAAAGATTTGCAAATTAGGAATTCCTTCATTTACTTTAAGTAAAACAATATTTTACTTCTTAAATTTAGAATTGTCATTGAATGTTTACGTTTAAATTGTTTTGGGGGTTTGTTTTTCAGACCTTATTTTGATTTATTTTCAAATCTGTCTTTCGTTTAAACATTTTCTTCTTTGTGTTACAAATAAATGTAAAAAATACTCGTCATTAAGTATCCCCTTACCCCCCCCCCAATATTTTTATTGATCCTTTTTCCATTTCTTACCTAAATTTATATAAACAAACATTAAATAAGTTCGCATCGGTAGACTGTGAATTGAGGCGCGTCATTTTTGACAATAGTCTAACAAACAGATGTTGTGGAATATAAAATGAAGTCCAATATTTTTAATTTCTGCAAAACTGTTTTAAGTTGTTTTCCTTGTTACTCTAAAATAGAAATATCGTTAAATATTCGGCAAAATTAACAACGAATAGTAATTTTCACTTTATTTCAGTATGAGACTTGATAAGTATTATAATCTTAATTCCCTTAAAATAACAACGCTGAGGCGAAAAAAGTGTATAACTGAATCACTACGCAACAACTTTAAATCTATACAACATCAATTAATGCTGTCGTTTTTTTTTTAACTTATGAATTAACGTAGTAAGTTATGTTTCTTTTAGAGTTTCATCTTTAAGTATTAATCCTGGTTTAGAAATTTAAAAATATACATTGGACTTCATATTCCACTAACATCTGTCCCTTAGACTATGCTAAAGATGTCAGTCCCTCAATTCACAATCTCCTTCAAGTGTTTGTTTTGTTTTCTTTCAATCAGTATTTCATTTCCATTGTTATTGTCCTTCCTATTTTGACTGAAAATTCTTCAGTCGTGAGGATTAACTCAATTCATTGTTATTTTAGCTTATAATTACCTACACATGAATTATTTCCTTATTTTTTTTATTGTACTACTCACAGGGAGAAAAACTAATTTAATACCCGTCTAAATTAAGGCTAAAACATTTTTTTAGTATTCTAGATTTAAAAAAAATAAGACCCTACCGATATTTTTCGCCCCCAAAATAAGTGGAGGGGTCAAATTTAAGTGACCTGAAAAAAACCCAGAATGTTTTGAAATAAAATAACGGATACATTATAAAATAAATTCATTGATAAATCAACACTGAAAATTTCATTAAAATCAGATAATTCCCTGCTTTTTGGTAAATTATTTTTTTCATTCAGTGGTAGCGATTTGATTTTGTAAAGTATAAGAAAAATAAAATAAAATTACATTTCCTTTTTATTTTTGTAAAAAAAATAATCCAATTCATTCGAAGAGTTATAGAGACATTATTAATATTTCCCAAAATCCAAGAGTTTAAAATCAGGTGTTTTGTTCTTCATCTGAGAAAACATATTTCTTTCTTTTTTTCAATTAATTTTCCTCCAATTCATTCGTTTAATGTTATTGGAGTATTTTGATCTTTTGTCGTCCCGTTTTCCTGTCTTAATTTACGCTATGTATTAGCCAGCCGGTGTTAGACGAATTTCAGGCCCAACTTAGATATTTTCCGAGTCATATTTTTGTCGGCAAATCAATGTAAATATTTGAACAAATTCAATGGAAAAAAAAACAACATTTTTTTAAATGGGGCGGGGAGGTTGTAAAATATCGACTTATCGATGGTTGGGGCGTGTAAAATATCTTCACTGATTTGCCAACAAAAACACGACTCGGAAAATATCTAAGTTGGGCCCGAAATTCGCCTGACGCCGGTTGGTTAAAACATAGCGTAAATTAGGACAGGAGACCGGGACGACAAAACATCAAAATTAAAAAAAAAAAAAAAAAAATTGACACTCAATTATGTTCTCGACTGCACTTATTCGTATTTTGTTTTTTTGTCTTTTTATTTAAAAAAAAATCATTCGACAAAACCCGACTTCAATTTAAAAAAAAATCAAATTCTGTCGATCTTTTAAAATAAACAATTTTAGAATTTAACATTGATGTACTTTTTAAAATTGAATTTTAACGAACTCTCTAAGTTTATGGTCAGTATTTTTATTTAGTTAAAAAAAATTAAATTCAATGAGGAACGTGGTGAGATTTTATTTCAAAAGTTGTTCAATAAGAAAAATATATTTGGAGTTGACGTGAACTCTGTAGAGGCAAGAAGGCCGGTGCTGATTTTGACCTCAAATCCGTTTTTGACAAAATGAATTTATTTTATTTCAAAACTTTCTCATTTTTTTCAGGTCACTTAATTTTGACACCCCTAAGTACCGAAAATCGGAAAATAAAATGTAAAAAAAAAATTTTTTAAATAATTCTTGGAGATTTCTTTTTTACTCATTTCGATAATTATTTAATTGGCTATTATCTTATAAAAGAAAAAAATTATACATCGATATTTTTTCTGCTAAAAAGGGGTGGTGGTGCTTAATTTTCAATTTTTTTTCAAAACTTATTACTTTTTGCACCTAAAATAAGGTTTGCATTAAATAGATATTTATTTCTAGAATCTGAAAATATAACATTTTAAACTTAACATCGGTATTTTCATATTTTAAATGAATTTTATATATTAATTTTTCATAGCAGAAATACTTGATTAAAGTTTTGAAATAAAATAACTGATGCATTATAAATTCATTAAATGATAAATATATACTAAATATTTCATTAAAATCGGATAATTCCCTGATTTTTGGTAAATTTTTAAAAATTGCTAATGTTACATTAATTTTGTAAACACGCCGTTTTTCAAGAGTGTTTATGGCCGAACGCGATTGAAATTGACCAAAAAAATCGTTTTAAATGTATTAAAAATGAATTAAATGGTAATATTATTTTGCTTTTTTATTGATGGTCATTATTCCTAACAAAGACAAAGCATATATTTATGGAGAATAAATTTGTATAAATAAAAAAAATATGTGAATGTTCAAAACATTAATATGGATGCAAAAAATTTGAATGTAGAATTAGTTCGATAGGAAGTGGACAAATGGAAAATTAAAGTTTTGGTATGTACAACCTATGAAACAGATTCCTGATATTGAATGCAGTGACACGATGATGGTTGATAGTAGTAAACTGACTCAGAGGGTTGAAGTGTTGTATTGGTCATCAGCAAGTCAAAATGTTTGCTCAGAGTTAATTCTGAGACATCTGTTTCTTCGATTGAAAGTTTAGTGCCTGTGATTGTGGTAGCGTCGCTTCAGGAGAGGAGATGGAATCTGTGTTTGTTGATTTTTTCGTCTGTATTTATATTTAACAAATAGGCTCCGATTTTGATATTCTATTTTGGCACTTAAGCATGGACGTAGTTTTAAGCACCATGATTTGTCCAATTGAACTCTGACAAATGTATAAATATGTTTTTAATCTCTTTTCCTTAAGTTTGGAAAAAAGAATTGTGTTTGTGTTTATCTTTATTTGGATATGAAATATAGGATTATTATCCTCTAACTACTATAAAAATGTTTTTTACCATCCTTCAAAATGAATTTTAATTTAATTAAAAGAAGAAAAAAAAGAGTAAAATTTTAGTAGTTAACCAATGTTGTATCAGTTACTATCATCACATCATTACGTATATACCAGATGTTTTTATTAGATTGAGCAATAATTTGGTTTTGCTAAGTAACTTAGACATTTTTTTCCCTATTTTCTTTTAGGAAGTGATGGGTTACTGCGTAGGGTACCAAGTGGAGGTACACCTGTTCTTAGAGAAAATGCTGAACCTGAATTAGAACACAAAGCCCGAAGAGGTAAGTAAAAAAGTCTATTTTATCATTATGTTTGTGTGCGCGCGTAGCATGTTAAATAGGTACCACCAAAATACGTCACAATATCAGTTTAGGCACTGTTGAAGGAAAAGAAAAATAATGAACATAAAGAGTTGTTACAAAGAAAAACAGTTAATTCAAAGATCAAATTATCCGACAATGTCAAATATGTAGTTTTTCGCTTGAGATAATTTTAGGGGATATTTTGATGTTTTGTTGTCCAAGACTCCATCCAGCGCCTTCTCCCTGATTTACATTATATTTTAGCGTGCTGGCATCAGGAAAATTTATGGCCGAACTTAGATATTTTCAGGCGGGGTGTTGGCAAATTAATGTAGATATTCAACGCCATCCCACAGATTTATATCGGCAAATCAATGTAGATATTTTACACCTCCACCCTCTTATTTAATTTTTTTCGATTGAATATGTACAAATTTCAAATCTCAGAGTGTACGCTCAAAGACAGATCCTACAGTATGGAAATTGGTATGAAATTTAATTTTTAGTTTTGTAAAAATTAAATTGAAATTTGTACAAATTTAATTGAAAAAGACATTTTTTAAAAGGGGAGGGGGCATGTAAAATATCTTCATTAATTTACAAAAACACAACTTAGAAAATATCTAAGTTCGGCCAGGAATTCGCCTGATGCTAAAATATATTGTAAATTGGGGCAGGAATTCTGGACGACAAAAGATCAAAATTACAATTTTAGGTTTCAGTTCAATGATTACAAATATGAATAGATTAGTTGTCAGGTGTTAAGTGCTGTCCGTGTGAAAAACAAGTGAAAATAGTCACGCTAATAGTCATGAATAATAATCTTTATTAAATGTTTCTTTCTTCAGACTTTATATATATTTACCCCCCCCCACCACCACGAGCAGGATGTGACACAAGCTCAATTCCTTAAATGGAGTTTAACAGGTTTGAATTCAGAGTTTTCTTTTCCTAAACTAGTTACCTATCCAAGGTTAAAGAGCCCAGTATGATCTACTATTTACCCATAGCTGGAAGAAGAGTAGTTGTGTAATGTTGTGTAGTCTTCACTACTGCAGAACTGCAGATGACAGTGGGGACGATGCTGCTTTCGTCCAGAGACTTTTGACAAATTTCACAGCATTGTTGTGCATATGTTACATGGCCTCTCTGCACAGATGCACTGCCACTGGTCTGTGCGCTCCAAGGGTGTTTATAAGTACGCTGTCACGATACGTTGGGTGCAGGCTCTGGGGTTTGTTTATCAACATAAATTTTAGTAGCCGTCTTCAGTCAGCCTTCAACCCAAAAGTAGAGATTCTTTCTCTTTGCGTGGTCAACAGGTATCACGTTATAGTAGTGGGTCCGAGTATGATAATACCCACGCGCACCGTTATGACCAATTGCCTTAATCAACTTGGGGTCTTCGGCTTGGGTCCTACTATTTGTTTACGTTTAGTGGCTGTTCATAAAATCTCTTCCTACGGTTCTTTTTTTGTGATGGAAAACGATATTAACAAAACTTCTTCGTTTTTCAATTTATTTATTAAATCAGCTAATTATTCTTGAGAGAGGAGGTCTTATCATATGTTACTTTAAGTTTAGCTTCATTAATCTTCTTCGGGTATAATTAATTTAGTTCATCCAGTTGATAAGTTCAAGAATATTAAGTTCAACATTCTACATATCAGCGACACAAAATCCTGCTCGCTGCCCGACTGACTTCGTCCAAACCTGTGGCCCCAACTTACTCCGTCCAATCTCGCAGCCCAACTAACTTTCTCAATCCAGGCCAGGTTGCTTAAGTATGTTTCTGGACAAGAATTCTCTGGAAAAAAAAAAAAACGTTCTGGAATCTTCTTTCGGTTTCCATATTCTTTCTACAAGTTCGGGAACCTAGGAACGTGTTAACCAGAGGTCCACCCCAAAACATCTGGGCAGTTAGATCAAAGAAATTGATGGCTCATAGGTGCCATCAGTCTGTATTTTCCCGGAATCACTTGTACAATTAGAGCCCTGTTTACAACCAATAAACATTTGAATCACCGTCTTACTGTTTTATTACTAGATACCACTTAGCGGCCACCCATGTCAAGTATCTAATTACGTTACAGTTGGATGCATACCTTTTCCAAGGGTATTAGCACTATGTGAAATTCAAACAGCCTCCTCCAGGATTTGAACTTGGGTCCACAAGTCCATTTCCTATGACTCACATCACACATCAGTCTTGTGAGCAATTTCTTTCACTAGATGAATTTTATTGAGCTTCCAATTCACAAAAAGTTTGATTTTAGCTCTCCCGGGGGTCACAAAAATGGCTACTAAATGAGTTCTAGAGCTTCCCTACTCCTAAAAATTGGTTTATAAAAGTATTTTTGCCCAAGGAATCCAAAAAGGCTATCAAAAAAGTCTTAAAGTCAACCAATTTTAAGTTATTGATGATTTCTGATTTTTTTCTTTGCAAGATCAATGTCCCAATTTGGCACTATGTCTATGACAACAATCTTTTCTAATATTATTTCTCATATATTGAACATTATTTGTACCAAAAAGATTTTTGCTCATATTTAACAAGGTCTCTACGAAAATCTGAGTTTGATTTGCCTAAAAACATCCCATGTTATTAATGTGTTTAAAATCCTGCATTGTGTTTTACATTTCACTAAGTAATAAAGGTTTACATAATATATGGTGTGATTAATTTGCATACTGGTTTTAATAAAACCGGGTTTAATAAATAATTACTTGGTGTTATTGATCTCTAATATTGTTTTATTCTCCAATGTATTAAAATCAATCCTATGAATGATTTTATATCACAATCAATTAAAATATAATTAAAATAAGTGTAATTCTTTTATTTGTGTTCTTATTTAATTTTATTAATCTTTCTAATTTAATATATTTCATTACATCAAAACTTAGATGCTTACATCCAGAGGGTGCATATTCTTGCTAGTTAATAATAACAATGTAATTTGTTAGCAAAACAATTCCTTTTTATTTTATTGAATGCTTTAACAACTTTGTGCACCTGTTCATTTTAATTGTTCCAAAATAAATTCAATGACATCTGAAATGTCCTCTAAGCAACAAATAAGCCATATAGTCTAAAATATAATAATAATTGAAGTCAGTCAGTCAGTCAGTCTATTGTTGGTTTAAAACAACAGCAACTGGCTTGCACAGACTGAAGTAGTGTCCAAGGACAGTTGGTATTTACAGGAATCAAGAATAGTCCATTCATGTATTTGGGTGATTCCATTCCTTGAGTTCTGATTGGCTACTTGGTTTCTATGATGTTGTGGAGTTTCAATAAATACCCCTGTCATTCTGCAGTAGGGTTGCAGCAAGACAGGTTCGTATTTAAGTACGATTGCTTGTTGCCTGGTGTCTTAACCAATTCAACGGTAATTGATCTTAGCTTGATTATTCTAACAGTTTTGTTGTTGTTTTTTAGTTGAGTCTAAGTGAATTGGAAATCAAAGGAAGAATTGAGACCATCCTGATAACAGGATTGTTGAGATTGGTTAGAATACTTAGAAGAGTCCTGGAGACTTGAGGAGACTTGCTGTCACTCAGATTCCAGTGATAAGATTATCAAGCTAATATGAATGTTAATTATAAGGGTTTGGAAAGTTCAGCAATCAGAGGAAGAATGATACGCATCCAGAACACTGCAATGGCTGGCAATCTGCAAAATACTCAGAAGAGTCCTGGAGACTTGAGGAGACTTGCTTGTCACTCAGATGTCCAGTGAAAGATTATTCAGCTTAATGCTACTGTGATGAACTCAACAAAGGACTGTATATTAATAATATAATAATAATAATAATAATAATAATAATAAACTTGTAACTGGTAGATTTACAGTTCCAAGCAGATCACAGGGTGAAGATTGAAGGAAAACAAAAAGATTGACAAAAACCTGGACCTAGTGGTTGCATAATCTACTGTGGTGGCATATGATTATTTGGCCATCCCTCTGTAATTCTTGTAGGGATAATCTTTTTCAATATCAATGGGCCGGCAGTTTTCCATGGAATAATACAAGTAAGACCAGAAATCGTGCACGTAGGCGTGATTTTGAATTAGTTAATCAGTTGCAGCCAGGATGGGACCCAGAATAGAAGTAATTCTGGGGTGGCCTCTATCTCCATGCATGCTAATGTTGAGTCAGAAAAGTTAGTTTAAATAAATAAAAAGGTTTTAAAAAAAGACAACAGAGTTGTGAAATGATTGTGTATGCCTTAGTTAAAGATTGGCCAGCAAGAAATTAGAAAAAAGAACCCAGACGTAGAAATCCAACATGGCCGGAGAGATGACAGGATAAGAAGGAGTAGTAGTCGATTGGAGAGAAAGAATAGAAGCTAGACGATCGCACAAATGGTCAATAGAAATCAAAGAAAAGTACAAGTAAGTTATGCATCAATGCATTCGTGCTAAATATCATCTCTGTGTAAATAGCTCTCTGTCTATCTCTCTCTCTGTATCAAAGAACATTGTGGTATATACCAAGATGGGTATATAACACTAAGTTAGAACAATGAAAAGGTTGTGGAGTATGAGGGTGAAAGTGATACAATTGATAGTTGGTGCACTAGGAACGGCCTATAGAATACTAAGTCAATATACGCGTCGAATTGGCAAGACGAGACGGCAAACAGTTGTAACTGAATACGATTCGAGATGCCGTAAATGAACCACTGAAAAGTGGCAGGTTTATGGAGCCTCAGAAGCCCTACAAAACTAAGCAGCCAATCAAGACTCAGGTGAATGGACTCACCAAATGCATGGTGGACTGTTCTGAAATTCCCCATAAATACCAGTTGTCCTGAGAACACTGGTGCAGTGAGCTTGGCCAGTCACATTGCTCAAAACCAATTGTTGAACTGTCTAACTGACTTACTTCAATAGGCCCCAAAAAGCTTGGAAAAAAGACTGGAGGAATTGGAAAATCATTAGAAAGAAAATCAAGACCGATCCAGACAGATAGCATTGCTGAAATCGTTAGAATACTCCAGAGAATCCTGGAGACTTGAAAAAGACTTTTTATCACTCAGACTCAGTGAAAGACCATCAGGCTAACATGGTGGAAAAACTCTAAACAATCAGTAATGATAATAATAAATAATAAATTTTTATGAAAGAAGCATAATAATATTTTCTAAGAGATTTTTTGTTTCGCACCCCTTTTTAAATGATAATAATTATTTTCTGTTCATAAGCTAGAAATAGTTTGACTCTAATTTGTTCCCAATTGGCTTAAATGAATTTTAATGGCTCATAAAATTTGTTTTGTTAAAAATGAATGTAAATATTTTTATGTCAAGATGTCTGCGCCATAATTTACTAATCATGCAATTTTACTAATTAGATTATTTTGTACTAATTAGAAAATTGAAATAGTTTTGTAAAATATATTTTTCAAATACCATACTATTTCTCTTTGAATGGCATTTAATAAAACTAGGGCAAGAATATAACGCTCTTTCCAAGTGTAAGTATCTTTAGTTTTAATGTTGCGAATCAGAGGTTGTGCATATCACTGCCCATCTTTGCGTTGAACTAAAACGCCGCCTATCATATGCCGCAACACTTGTTGCAACATTAAAACTAAATACTTACACTTGGAGAGCGTATATTCTTGCTAGTTTTTATTAAATGCCATTCAAAGAGAATAGTATGTATTAAAATTATTTTTTACAAAACTATTTCAATTTTCTAATTAGTACAAATAATCTATTAGTAAATTGATGATTAGTAAATTATGGAGACAATCTTGACATAAAAATATTTTACATTCATTTTGAACAAACAATTTATGAAGCCATTAAATTTCATTTAGTCAATGGGAACAATAGAAGTCACTAATTCTAGATGAACAGAATAATTATTATCATTTAAAAAAGGGGTGGAAACAAAATCTCTAAGAAATATTATTATGCTTCTTTTCATGAAAATTTAATTATTTATTATATATTACTATTGTTAGGAGTTTTTCCCACCAGTGTTGCTGAGGTCTTTCACTGGAGTCTGAGTGATAAAAAGTCTCAAGCTCCAGGAATTTCTTCTGAGTATTCTAACCGATTTCAGCAATGCTACTGTCTGGATGGTCTTGATTCTTTCTATGATTTCCATTCCTCCAGTCTTTTTTCAAGCTTTTTGGGGGCTATTGAAGTAAGTCGTTAGACAGTCAACAATTGGTTTGGCAATGTGACTGGCCAAGCTTCACTGCACCAGTGTCAGGACAACTGGTATTTATGGAATTCGAGACAGTCCACCCATGCATTTGGTGAGTCCATTCCCTGAGTCCTGATTGGCTGCTTAGTTTGTAGGGCTCTCTGAGGCTCCATAAATCCTGCACTTTTTCAGTGGTCTTTACGGCATCTCAGATCGTATCAGTTACAACTGTTTGCCGTCTCGTCTTGCCATTCGACGGTAATTGGACTTAGTATTCTATAGGGGCCGTTCCTAGTGCACCAACTACAATTGGTATCACTTTCACCCTCATACTCCACAACCCTTTTCATTGTCAACTAGTGTTATATACCCATCTTGGTTTATATACACAATGTTCTTTGGATACGAGAGAGAGATAGACAGAGAGCTATTTACCGAGATTGCATATTAGACGATGCATTGATGCATAACTTACTTGTACTTTCTTTGATTCTTTGACCATTTTGTGATCGTTCTAGTCTTCTATTCTTTCTCTCCAAGTCGACTACTACTCCTTCTTATCCTGTTCATCTCTCCGGCCATGTTGGGATTCTACTCTGGGTTCTTTTTTCTATTTCTTGCTTGGCCAATCTTTAACTAGGATACACATCATTTCACAACTCTGTTGTCTTTTTTAAAACCTTTTTTATTACTAACTTTCTGACTACATAGCATGCATGGAGATGAGGGCACCCGCAGAATCATCTATATCTGGGTCCCATTCCTGGCTGCACGATTACAATTCAAAATCCGTGACGTGAGCAGGTTTCTGGCTCTACTTGTCTTAAATCCATGGAAAACTGCGGCATGAATATGAAAAGATTATCCTAAGAATTACGAGGTGATTGCCCATAATCTATGCCACACACTAAGATTACTGAACAACCTAGGTCCAGGTTTTTAGTCAATTTTTTTGTTTCCTTCATCTTCACCCTGTGATCTGCTGGAAACTGTAAAATCTACCAGTTGAAAGTATTATTATTAAATTAATTATTATTATTTTATTTTATTATTAATATTACAGTCCTTGTGAGTTCTTCTTCCAGTAAGCATTAGCTTATAATCTTTCACTGGAAATCCTGAGTGACAGCAAGTCTCCTCAAGTCTCCAGGACTCTTCTGACGTATATGCCAGCAGATTGCAGCATTGCAGTGTTCTGGATGGTATCAATTCTCCTCTGATTGCTGAACTTTCCCAAAACTTATAATTAACATATATTAGTGATAATCTTTCACTGGAATCTGAGTGAAGCAAGTCTCCTCAAGTCTCCAGGACTCTTCTAAGTATTCTAACCAATTCACAATCTGTTATCAGGATGGTCTCAATTCTTCTTTGATTTCAATTCACTTAGACTCAACTTAAAAACAACCAACAAAACTGTAGAATAATCAAGCTAAGATCCAATTACCGTTGAATTGGTAAGACACGGCAACAAGCAATCGTAACTTAAATACGAACCTGTCTTGCTGCAACCCTACTGCAGAATGACAGGGTATTATGAAACTCCACAACATCATAGAAACCAAGTAGCCATCAGAACTCAAGGAATGGAATCACCCAAATACATGAATGGACTATTCTTGATTCCTGTAAATACCACTGTCTTGGACACTACTTCAGTTGTGCTAAGCCAGTTGCTGTTGTTTAAACCAACATAGCTGACTTGACTGACTGACTTCAATATTTTTTATATTTTTACATAATGGCTTATTATTGCTTTGAGGACATTTCAGATGTTATTGAATTTATTTTGGGACAATTAAATGAACAAGTCCACAAAGTTGTTAAAGCATTCAATAAAATAAAAAGGATTGTTTGCTAACAAATTACATTGTTATTATTAACTAGCAAGAATATGCACCCTGGGCGTAAGCATCTAAGTTTTGATGTAATGAAATATATTAAATTAGAAGACTACAGAATTAAATAAGAAACAAATAAAAGAATTACACTTATTTTAATCCTATTTGAATTGATTGTGATATAAAATCATTCATAGGATTGATTTTTTAATACATTGGAGAATAAAACAATTTAGAGATCAATAACACCAAGTAATTATTTATTAAACCCGGTTTTGTTAAAACCAGTATGCAAATTAATCACACCATATATTATGTAAACCTTTATTACTTAGTGATATATGTAAAACACAATGCAGGATTTTAAACACATTAATAACATGGGATGTTTTTAGGCAAATCAAACTCAGATTTTCGTAGAGACCTTGTTAAATATGAGCAAAAATCTTTTTGGTACAAATAATGTTCAATGTATGAGAAATAATATTAGAAAAAATTGTTGTTGTAGACACAGTGCCAAATTGGGACATTGATCTTGCTAAGAAAAAATCAGAAATCATCAATAACTTAAAATTGATTGACTTTAAGACTTTTTTGATAGCATTTTTGGATTCCTTGGGCAAAAATACTTTTATAAACCAATTTTTAGGAGTAGGGAAGCTCTAGAACTTTAGGAGTAGGGAAGCTCTAGAACTTTAGGAGTAGGGAAGCTCTAGAAAAAGTCACCACTTTTGGTGAGTCACAGAAAATGGACTTGTGGACCCAAGTTCAAATCCTAGAGAAGGCTGTTTGAATTTCACATGGTGCTAATACCCTTTGGAAAAGGTATGCATCCAACTGTAACATAATTAGATACCTGACGTGGGTGGCCGCTAAGTGGTGCAAGAAAAAAATAATAAATGTCAATTACTATCTGGTAATAAAACAGTAAGACGGTGATTCAAATGTTTATTGGTTGTAAACAGGGGTCTAATTGTACAAGTGATTCCGGGAAAATACAGACTGACGGCACCTATGAGCCATCAATTTCTTTGATCTAACTGCCCAGATGTTTTGGGGTGGACCTCTGAGTTAACACGTTCCTAGGTTCCCAAACTTGATAGAAAGACATGGAACCCGAAAGAAAATTCCAGAACGTTTTTTTTTTTTTTTCCAGAGAATTCTTGTCCAGAACATACTTAAGCAACCTGGCCTGGATTGAGAAAGTCAGTTGGGCTGCAAGATTGGACGGAGTAAGTTGGGGCCACAGGTTTGGACGAAGTCAGTCGGGCAGCGAGCAGGATTTGGTGTCGCTGATATGTAGAACGTTGAACTTAATATTCTTGAACTTGTCGAATGGACGAACTAAATTAATTATACCTGAAGAAGATTAATGAAGCCAAACTTAAAGTAACATATAATAAGACCTCTTCTCTCAAGAATAATAAGCTGATTTAATAAATAAATTGAAAAAACGAAGAAGTTTTGTTAATATCGTTTTCCATCACAAAAAAAGAACCGTAGGAAGAGATTTTATGAACAGCCACTAAACGTAAACAAATAGTAGGACCCAAGCCGAAGACCCCAAGTTGATTAAGGCAATTGGTCATAATGGTGTGCGTGGGTATTATCATACTCGGCCCCACTACTATGACGTGATACCTGTTGACCACGCAAAGACTAAGAGAAAGAATCTCTGCTTTTGAGTTGAAGGCTGACTGAAGACGGCTAATAAATTTGGGTTGATAAACAAACCCAGAGCCTGCACCCAATGTATCGCAACAGTGTGCTTGTAAACATCCTTGTTGGGAACAGAAAGTCAACTATGTCAAAGTCTCTGGACGAAAGCAGCATCGTCCCCACTGTCATCTTCAGTTCTGCAGTAGTGAAGACTGCAACACATTACACAACTACTCTTCTTCCAGCTATGGGTAAATAGTAGATCATACTGGGCTCTTTAACCTTGGATAGGTAACTAGTCTAGGAGAAAGAAAACTCTAAATTCAAACCTGTTAAACTCCGTTTAAGGAATTGAGCTTGTGTCACATACTGCTCATGTGTGGGGGAGGGGTATATATATAAAATCTGAAGAAAGAAACATTTAATAAAGATTATTATTCATGACTATTAGCGTGACTTTTTTCACTTGTTTTTCACACGGACAGCACTTAACACCTGACAACTAATCTATTCATATTTGTAATCATTGAACTGAAACCTAAAATTGTAATTTTGATCTTTTGTCGTCCAGACTTCCTGCCCCAATTTACGATATATTTTAGCATCAGGTGAATTCCTGGCCCAACTTAGATATTTTCTAAGTTGTGTTTTTGTAAATTAATGAAGATATTTTACATGCCCCCTCCCCTTTTAAAAAATGTCTTTTTCAATTAAATTTGTACAAATTTCAATTTAATTTTTACAAAACTAAAAATTAAATTTCATACCAATTTCCATACTGTAGGATCTGTCTTTGAGCGTACACTCTGAGATTTGAAATTTGTACATATTCGATCGAAAAAAATTAAATAAGAGGGTGGAGGTATAAAATATCTACATTGATTTGCCAATATAAATCTGTGGGATGGGGTTGAATATCTACATTAATTTGCTGACATCCCGCCTGAAAATATCTAAGTTCGGCCGTAAATTTTCCTGATGCCAGCACGCTAAAACATAATGTAAATCAGGGAGAAGGCGCTGGCTGGAGTCTTGGATAACAAAACATCAAAATATCCCCTAAAATTATCTCAAGCGAAAAACGACATATTTGACATTGTCGGATAATTTGATCTTTGAATTAACTGTTTTTCTTTGTAACAACTCTTTATGTTCATTATTTTTCTTTTCCTTCAACAGTGCCTAAACTGATATTGTGATGTATTTTTGTGGTACCTATTTGACATGCTACGCGCACGCACACAAACATAATGATAAAATAGACTTTTTTACTTACCTCTTCGGGCTTTGTGTTCTAATTCAGGTTCAGCATTTTCTCTAAGAACAGGTGTACCTCCACTTGGTACCCTACGCAGTAACCCATCACTTCCTAAAAAAAATAGGGAAAAAAATGGCTAAGTTACTTAGCAAAACCAAATTATTGCTCAATCTAATAAAAACATCTGGTATATACGTAATGATGTGATGATAGTAACTGAACCATTGGTTAACTACTAAATTTTACTCTTTTTTTTTCTTCTTTAATTAAATTAAAAATTCATTTTGAAGGATGGAAAAAACAATTTTATAAGAGTTAGAGGATAAAATCCTATATTTCATATCCAAATAAAGATAAACACAAACACAATTCTTTTTTTCCAAACTTAAGGAAATAGATTAAAAACATATTTATACATTTGTCAGAGTTCAATTGGACAAATCATGGTGCTTAAAACTATGTCCACACCTTAGTGCCAAAATAGAATATCAAAATCGGAGTCTATTTGTTAAATATAAATACAGACGAAAAAATCAACAAACACAGATTCCATCTCCTCTCCTGAAGCGACGCTACCACAATCACAGGCACTAAACTTTCAATCGAAGAAACAGATGTCTCAGAATTAACTCTGAGCAAACATTTTGACTTGCTGATGACCAATACAACACTTCAACCCTCTGAGTCAGTTTACTACTATCAACCATCATCGTGCCACTGCATTCAATATCAGGAATCCGTTTCACAGGTTGTACATACCAAAACTTTAATTTTCCATTTGTCCACTTCCTATCGAACTAATTCTACATTGAAATTTTTTGCATCCATATTAATGTTTTGAACATTCACATATTTTTTTTATTTATACAAATTTATTCTCCATAAATATATGCTTTGTCTTTGTTAGGAATACCGTTTTTTAAAAACGGATTAAAATTAATTAAATCGATTATTTACGGCCAAACTTTTGTCTAAATCGATAACTAGTAATATTATTTTGCTTTTTTATTGATGGTCATAATGGCCATCAATAAAAAAGCAAAATAATATTACACATTTAATTCATTTTTAATACATTTAAAACGATTTTTTTGGTCAATTTCAATCGCGTTCGGCCATAAACACTCTTGAAAAACAGCGTGTTTACAAAATTAATGTAACATTAGCAATTTTTAAAAATTTACCAAAAATCAGGGAATTATCCGATTTTAATGAAATATTTAGTATATATTTATCATTTAATGAATTTATAATGCATCAGTTATTTTATTTCAAAACTTTAATCAAGTATTTCTGCTATGAAAAATTAATATATAAAATTCATTTAAAATATGAAAATCCCGATGTTAAGTTTAAAATGTTATATTTTCAGATTCTAGAAATAAATATCTATTTAATGCAAACCTTATTTTAGGTGCAAAAAGTAATAAGTTTTGAAAAAAAATTGAAAATTAAGCACCACCACCCCTTTTTAGCAGAAAAAATATCGATGTATAATTTTTTTCTTTTATAAGATAATAGCCAATTAAATAATTATCGAAATGAGTAAAAAAGAATCTCCAAGAATTATTTAAAAATTTTTTTTTTTACATTTTATTTTCCGATTTTCGGTACTTAGGTGTCAAAATTAAGTGACCTGAAAAAAATGAGAAAGTTTTGAAATAAAATAAATAATAAAGTTCATTCATTGATAAATAAACACTGAAAATTTCATTAAAATCCGATAATCCTGATTTTTGGTAAATATTTTCGGGGGGGGGGCTAAATTCATTTTGTCAAAAACGGATTTGAGGTCAAAATCAGCACCGGCCTTCTTGCCTCTACAGAGTTCACGTCAACTCCAAATATATTTTTCTTATTGAACAACTTTTGAAATAAAATCTCACCACGTTCCTCATTGAATTTAATTTTTTTTAACTAAATAAAAATACTGACCATAAACTTAGAGAGTTCGTTAAAATTCAATTTTAAAAAGTACATCAATGTTAAATTCTAAAATTGTTTATTTTAAAAGATCGACAGAATTTGATTTTTTTTTAAATTGAAGTCGGGTTTTGTCGAATGATTTTTTTTTTAAATAAAAAGACAAAAAAACAAAATACGAATAAGTGCAGTTGAGAACATAATTGAGTGTCAATTTTTTTTTTTTTTTTTTTTAATTTTGATGTTTTGTCGTCCCGGTCTCCTGTCCTAATTTACGCTATGTTTTAAACAACCGGCGTCAGGCGAATTTCGGGCCCAACTTAGATATTTTCCGAGTCGTGTTTTTGTTGGCAAATCAGTGAAGATATTTTACACGCCCCAACCATCGATAAGTCGATATTTTACAACCTCCCCGCCCCATTTAAAAAAATGTTGTTTTTTTTTTTCCATTGAATTTGTTCAAATATTTACATTGATTTGCCGACAAAAATATGACTCGGAAAATATCTAAGTTGGGCCTGAAATTCGTCTAACACCGGCTGGCTAATACATAGCGTAAATTAAGACAGGAAAACGGGACGACAAAAGATCAAAATACTCCAATAACATTAAACGAAATGAATTGGAGGAAAATTAATTGAAAAAAAGAAAGAAATATGTTTTCTCAGATGAAGAACAAAACACCTGATTTTAAACTCTTGATTTTGGGAAATATTAATAATGTCTCTATAACTCTTCGAATGAATTGGATTATTTTTTTTTACAAAAATAAAAAGGAAATGTAATTTTATTTTATTTTTCTTAT
The DNA here is from genome assembly GCA_023376005.1 of Doryteuthis pealeii. Classification (NCBI taxonomy): domain Eukaryota; kingdom Metazoa; phylum Mollusca; class Cephalopoda; order Myopsida; family Loliginidae; genus Doryteuthis; species Doryteuthis pealeii. The sequence continues at coordinate 143,394,477 of CM042140.1, forward strand.
ACTTTACAAAATCAAATCGCTACCACTGAATGAAAAAAATAATTTACCAAAAAGCAGGGAATTATCTGATTTTAATGAAATTTTCAGTGTTGATTTATCAATGAATTTATTTTATAATGTATCCGTTATTTTATTTCAAAACATTCTGGGTTTTTTTCAGGTCACTTAAATTTGACCCCTCCACTTATTTTGGGGGCGAAAAATATCGGTAGGGTCTTATTTTTTTTAAATCTAGAATACTAAAAAAATGTTTTAGCCTTAATTTAGACGGGTATTAAATTAGTTTTTCTCCCTGTGAGTAGTACAATAAAAAAAATAAGGAAATAATTCATGTGTAGGTAATTATAAGCTAAAATAACAATGAATTGAGTTAATCCTCACGACTGAAGAATTTTCAGTCAAAATAGGAAGGACAATAACAATGGAAATGAAATACTGATTGAAAGAAAACAAAAACAAACACTTGAAGGAGATTGTGAATTGAGGGACTGACATCTTTAGCATAGTCTAAGGGACAGATGTTAGTGGAATATGAAGTCCAATGTATATTTTTAAATTTCTAAACCAGGATTAATACTTAAAGATGAAACTCTAAAAAGAAACATAACTTACTACGTTAATTCATAAGTTAAAAAAAAAACGACAGCATTAATTGATGTTGTATAGATTTAAAGTTGTTGCGTAGTGATTCAGTTATACACTTTTTTCGCCTCAGCGTTGTTATTTTAAGGGAATTAAGATTATAATACTTATCAAGTCTCATACTGAAATAAAGTGAAAATTACTATTCGTTGTTAATTTTGCCGAATATTTAACGATAATTCTATTTTAGAGTAACAAGGAAAACAACTTAAAACAGTTTTGCAGAAATTAAAAATATTGGACTTCATTTTATATTCCACAACATCTGTTTGTTAGACTATTGTCAAAAATGACGCGCCTCAATTCACAGTCTACCGATGCGAACTTATTTAATGTTTGTTTATATAAATTTAGGTAAGAAATGGAAAAAGGATCAATAAAAATATTGGGGGGGGGTAAGGGGATACTTAATGACGAGTATTTTTTACATTTATTTGTAACACAAAGAAGAAAATGTTTAAACGAAAGACAGATTTGAAAATAAATCAAAATAAGGTCTGAAAAACAAACCCCCAAAACAATTTAAACGTAAACATTCAATGACAATTCTAAATTTAAGAAGTAAAATATTGTTTTACTTAAAGTAAATGAAGGAATTCCTAATTTGCAAATCTTTTTTTCATCTTTTTTCTCATCTTACCTTGCATATCGCCGTGTAATTGAATCAAATAATTCATTCCATTTTCCATATGTAGAAAGAAACTCGAACAACATTAATGTGGGATTTTTACTCTACTGAAAAAAAAGGGAAATAGTTTTCTTCTTTTCTGATATTTTTGAAGACACTTGAATAATATAAATTATAAAAAAAAAAAAACAGTTTGATACAAATTATTAAAGGAGTTTCTCTCTCCTCCACGTCGTCGATGTGATGATGGTGATACTAGCAGTGATGAGCACCTGACAATGCAATGATCTTAACCATCAGCATCATTATCATCATCATCATCATATTTGTTATTTGAAACATAACAACATCTCTCTCTCTCTCTCTCTCTCTCTCTCTCTCTCTCTCTCTCTCTCTCTCTCTCTCTCTCTCCTCTCTCTCTCTCTTCTCTGTTTGTGGAGATCAAACTACACTACTGTTACAAATTCATTTACTGCTGATAATTCTCTTCTATTTCATCATTTTTCGTGGAGTTTTGTGGCTATAATTTTATTTATATTTGTTTTTCTTTTATTAAACATTAAATACTAAAGAAAGTAAAAAGAAAACAGTAGAAACAAAACAAAAAACAGACTTGTGTGTGTGTGTGTGTGTGTGTGTGAGACTATAAGGAGAAAAAAAATTGATAAAAAAGCTCGCAATGACCCAATAGACTAAAAAAAATAAACATTTTAAATTTTAAAAATTAAAAAAAGAAAATTTTAAATTTTAAAAATTAAAATTTTAAAAATTTTAAAAATTAAAAATAGAAAATAAAAACAAAGAATTAAAATTAAAAACAAAAGGTAAAAAATAAAAGATACAAAATAAAAATTAAAAAAATTAAAAATGAATATAAAAAATAAAAATTAGGATTGGAATTTAATTTTTTTATCGCGCAAAAATTGATTGTCGTTTTATTTAGCGCTTTTTCTTTTTTTTTCGAATGGCGAAATTTTACAAAATCATTTACACGGATTTTAATTTTTTTTAAATGTTTAAATTTGGATTCATTAAGGATTAAGCTTTAAAATTGAATAGGTACCACCAATTTGACCCTGTGAAATTTAACCCCCCCCCCTATATTTAACACAATGAAACTTACAGAAAATTTAATATTTTCTTGAAAATTCTTTTTCCATTTTAAAGAAAAAACATAAAATAAACTCCTGATGATTTTTTTTAAAAATTTTCAGTATATGGAAATAATGAAAATTATGATTGAAAAACAATGTTTTCATTTTTGCACTGTTAAATCAACTGAAATTTAACGTAGCTAAAAACAAGTTACAAGAAGAGGATTTTTTAAAAATTCTATGAAAAATCAATTAATAATCTGATTTTCACGAAAATTTCCATAAATGTTTACCATTGGATGTAAATACATCTGAAATAGTTTTTTTCTAAAATATATTAACGGAAATATTTTTTTTACGAGGTCTATCCCCCCCCCCTATTTTATTTTATGAGATAAAAAAAAATGACGCGTCAGAAAAAATATTTTTCTTTTTTTCTATAAAGATAAGAGTCTGAATAACTATATCAATGAAATTGTATGAATGTACAAGGTCTAGTTTTTTGAGGAAAAATTAATGAAATCGGAAATAAAAAGTGCAAAAAAATGTCATAATATTAATATTTGGAAACTTTTTTTTTGCTTTTATAATTGGTATGTACTATATTCTATTAAATTGTCAAAAAAAAATTTTTTTTTTAAGAAATTAATTTTTAAGAGATTTTCAATCTTTTGTGTGATTAAATATTTTTATTTTCTGCGTGAAATAAATTAAATTTTTTTTTTTTTCCTGCGTCAAAAAATCGAATTTTTCACGGATATTTAAAAATATGAATTTTATAATTCAGGTGAACTAAACATTGGTCCGATACGAGCTCGATTAATATTTTTAAAAGAATTTGTAATTTTTATTGTTGAATAGTAATGTGTGATCCTTAGAATGTATAGAAGAGCATTGCTGACATATTTGTTTTACAAAGAGACGAGACACTTCTAAGTAACCGAAGTTTGTTCCTGTTAGGCTGACAGTGTTAGCATGAAAAAAATTATTTTATTTAACTTTTTCAATAATTAAAATAAAAAGTAAGTATAATAGATTATTTTATCAGTTTTTATCTTAGAAAAAATATTCAAGTTTTCATTCCATACTTTTACTGGTTAATTGTAAAAGGGAAATAATTAGTAACTTTTCTGTCTATATTACGGTCTGAAAATTACCCTTTCACATATAATATGGATAGGTTTGTTTATTTTTTAAGATAACGATGTAATTTTTCCCAATCGGATAATTTGATCTTTGAATTAACTATTTTTCTTTGTAACAACCCCGTACGATCTTTTTTTTACGAGATTTTTGATAAACAAAGTTCGGAAATATCTATTTCCGTTTTATTCAAGATGGCCTAAACGGTTTGGTGGTACCTATGAAACAAACAACTTTCTCGTAGAAAATTCGAACAACATACTCGTTACCTTGTCTTCCTTTTCATTGAGATAAGCAGAAATGTTGATAGGTACACGTCCTGCGTCCCTGACCCACAAAAGTCTAAAAGGACGCAGTAAAATTGTATCCATGTGTCCCAGTGTTTTTCTTTTTTCTTCCTTCACCATTTCAAGCTAACTGTAAATACATTTCAATAGTTTCTTAGAAACAAATTACACAGGATAGGTTACAAGGTAGGAGTTAGACGGCTTTAGTTGGGACCCATAAATTTTCCCGGAGATTCAATCAAAGCAAATATGTGTATCCCAGGACGCGCTATCAGCGTTACTGGATAAACCTTCAAAATCAATCTACAAACCAAATATACACACAATGCTTCAAGCAAATTATAAAACTCTTAAAAAGAAAGTTTTTTCACTGTATCTGCGGGGGATTAAAATTATTGCACGTCATGGATGGCTCAGCCACCAGGGTTCCATCCTTAAGCATCACAGGTTACCATCTACGGCCAACAGGTGGCACCATTCAGAGTTGGGTGTTATCCCTCTGCAGAGATGCAGTCAGAGTATTCTAAATCCCCAGCTGACAGTGTGGGGGACAAACTCATACAATTCCCATTTAGGCACTTTGTTAATGAAACAGTTTTATATTTTCTTTTACTTTAATTTAATCGATTTAATAACACTGGTTTACAAAAAAATATTTTTTGTCGGAGGCAAGAATGTGAATAGGTGTTTTTTTACTAATTTGGGTGTGCTGAATTCAAATATATAAACAGTTTTGCTCTATCACCTCTAGTTTTCTGTCTTTTAAATAGTCTCATTTTAGTATATACAGAGTATATACATGCTTATTTCAACAGTTGCAGCAGCTTATTACAGATAAAACAGGATAGATAAAGAACATTGACGGAATAAATATACTTGGATGACACAATATACACAATTCATAGTACCACAGACAGTTAGAAATGTGTTTTCTTAGATGATCTGTTGACTGCCATTGCACTACTGGCTGTTGATTGAGACGTGTTGGCTATGCTTAACTGCCAAAATCCGTCTTGATATATAGCTATATATATACAATGTAATGCTATCACTTACATTTATTGCATAATAACTAAAAAAGAAGACATAAGTCACACAATATTAGAAATTAACCCATGAATGCATATATGCCTTTATGTACAGTATGTGTACAAAATGTACAGTATGCATATCTAAAAAACTAGAGGTGATGAGTAAAATTCAGCAGTCCCAAATTAGGTTAAAACAGCTATTTTTGTGCTTGCCTCAATTTCTTTGTAAACCAGTGGAATTGATTCATCTTTTGAACATGAATTAGACATAATAGTCACATAATGTAAGATTACCTGCTGTTACCTGTTGGATGACTTTCTATTGTATCGCATGATTTCATTTGTTATATCTATAGAATACTAAGTCCAATTACCATCGAATTGGCAAGACAAGATGGCAAACAGTTGTAACTGAATACGATTCTGAGATGCTGTAAAGACCACTGAAAAGTGGCAGGATTTATGGAGCCTCAGAGGGCCCTACAAACCAAGCAGCCAATCAGGACTCAGGGAATGGAATCACCCAAATGCATGGGTGGACTGTTCTGAATTCACATAAAGAGTTAGAGTTGGAGCCAATGGGATCAAGCATAGCACTAGGCAAGGTCATGGTTTGGGTTGGTTAATCAAGTGGCATGGGCGTACTCCCTAAGCCCCATAATGGCTCCTTATCAAGACCTGGTCAAACAAAATTCACACTTTACGTGGAACCAAGATCTCGAGAACGCGTTCCGCAAATCTAAGGAGGTTATTGTTGGCTTGGTAAAGAAGGGAGTTACAACCTTTGACATCAGTCGCGCAACCTGCCTTGCCCCAGACTGGAGCAAAGTAGGTATGGGTTTTTTATTGCTCCAAAAACACTGCACATGCCCCACAGAGAAGGCTCCAGTTTATTGTACAGAGGGCTGGCGCATCATATTTGCAGGTAGCAGATTCTGCACTGAAGCAGAGCGCCGATATGCACCCATTGAGGGCAAAGCAGCTGCAATCGCCTGGTCATTAGACAAATGCTGCATGTTTATCATGGGATGCCCTAATGTAATAGTGGTCACAGACCACCAGCCTTTAACAGCGGTATTTGGTGATAGGGACCTTAGTAAGATTCACAACCCACGCCTTTTTAAACTGAAGGAGAGGTCCCTAAGATATTTCTTTACCATCCAGCACTGCCCCGGCAAGTGGCACAAGGGTTCTGATGCCATATCCTGCAACCCAGTTGCCATAGTAGAAGCCCTTACTACTTTATGCTCAATACAACCTTCTAACCAGGACACACACCTCTCTGACAACATAGGTACACACACAGTCTTGACCCGCTACAGAATGGTGACAAAGTAGCCATCCAAAACCCATCAAACCGCCGGTGGACCACTACAGGCACTGTCATTGAAGTTCTCCCACATCGGCAATACCGGCTCCGAGTGGACGGATCAGGTAGGATCACACTCAGAAACCGACGCTTCCTGAAAAAGCTGATCACAAAACCCAAACCCACACCATTGCCTAGTGCTATGCTTGATCCCATTGGCTCCAACTCTAACACCCCACACCTCAACATTAGGGACCTGGCCTTACCCAATGTCACTCCGCCCCCAAAACCAAGGCCGACGAAAATACCCCGGACATTGTCAAGATTGCTCCCCTGTAATCAGCCTGGCCGAAAGGAACTAATTTCTCCTCAAAGGCCAATTCGCTTGCGCAATGGGAGAGGGGGGGAGGGGAGATATAGAATACTAAGTCCAATTACCGTTGAATTGGCAAGACAAGACGGCAAACAGTCATAACTGAATACGATTCTGAGATGCCGTAAAGACCACTGAAAAGTGGCAGGATTTATGGAGCCTCAGAAGGCCCTACAAACCAAGCAGCCAATCAGGACTCAGGGAATGGACTCACCCAAATGCATGGGTGGACTGTTCTGAATTCCCATAAATACCAGTTGTCTTGACACTGGTGCAGTTGGGCTTGGCCAGTCACATTGCTCAAACCAATTGTTGACTGTCTGACTTACTTCGATAATACCAAGCAAGAAGAAAGTGTAAGGTCGCAAAGGAAAAGACAAACACAAGTCCAATTGGGCACATAGCCTAGTGGATAAAGGAGTTAGGTTAAGACAGTTCTAAGTGACAGTTATCTCTAGACTGCAGGTTTAATCCTGGTCAGGGGTAGCAGTAATGTAGAATAATAATTAACACAGCTTAACACCTGTAACCCAGCTATGGTTAGCAGAATGAGAACAGGATATCCCCGTTGACTGAATAAAGGGTTGGGTTCAAAGTTTCCTAATGACTCCCAATTACAACAAGAAGGTTCCAGAGACCAAGATAGTTCCTGAGTCTGACAAGAAATACCTGAAGAAGGCAGGAGGGCACATCGGCTGAAATGTTGTACAGATAACAATGATGATGAGGACAATAGTCTGAATAATACAAATAATTCTAACAAGTCAAGGGTTTCAATAATTTGTATTGAGGAAAGGAAAATTGGTGTTTTGAGTCCTGATGATATGACGGTCTATGCTGGTAGTGATATAGGTAGAATGTGTGGTAATTAAAGCCCGGATGATGTGGTGGTGTTGTCCTTGTAAGAAAATAGGAAGGAAGATCGCGGTCAACAGGTATCAGAATGGAGGAGGGTAAGGATGTGATGTAAGGAGGGTGAGTGTAGTATTTGAGTGCCTGTATTTCCGGTCTTCTTGGCTGCTGTCTCACTACTGACTGCTTGGTCAATGAAGATCAAAGCATTTATACTTTTAGGTGGCCAAAATCTGGATTAAGTTTATGGCCTTCTTCATTTTGCCGCGAAGGTCACATGCCAAAAAAATGTTGATTTTGATTTTATCTCGATAATTCCTTCTCAAGATTTCAGTATGCACAAAGCTTTATGTGCACAGACATGTTTTTTTTCATTTCACCACAAATCCCAGCTCAAACAATATCCGGGAGTGGTCTCCTCGTCTGTTAGGTGGAAATGTTAACATTGTTTTGTTGACTGAGTGGGTGTATTGGTTAGTGAATTTTTGAATCAGGAGAAATATTTATTTCTGTTGTCTAACACATTGAAAGGATTTTTTTATTTTTGAATCATAATAATTCTATACTTATCTTCTTGACTGAATCAGGGTTGGGCTCTGTTGTTCTGGATCGGAGTAGCTGGGTATTTCTGTGTCTATTGTTGGGCTGGTTAGCATTCTTACTGTTCTTTGAATCTGGAAATTACTTGGGAATCTTTTGGGATATCCTGTCTTGGGCTGTTAAGAGTTTTTAATAACAAACACAAGACATTCATATTTTTCTGAGCTTATTTATTTTATCCCAAGTAAAAATGCCTTGGAGAACAGACACTCATCTTACATCTCAATCCTGTCCATGGGTCATTAGATGGTTGATATATTTACATTATTAGAAAATAAGAATAAATTAGTTTTAAGAACTGCTTCCAATATTTCCATTCATATGTATAAACATTTTTTTAGGATTTCCCTTTTATTTTGATGATTTTTTTTCGCAGACTTTTAGGAGTTTTTAAAATTTAGTGCTGTATTACTTGAAAAAAATTAATGTCTATAAAATACATCTGTTACAGAATTGATAGTTAGCCTATTAATTATGTACAGTAAGCATAGTTTAGATTCAAAATAATGGTTTAGTGGAAAAACACAGGAAAGATGATTGACACTGTTTAACCCTGTGTTGACCTCTCTTCGGGTTTGCAAGAGCAAGCTGTGTGAAAGAAGCTAGGAAAATCAGTTTTTGGCTTATTGACTGGATGAGACAGATGGCCATGGTGTTGCTCGTCCAAATAGCCAAATCATTGTCCGTTTGACTTGATCTGCAATACTTACAAAATAGAATAAAAGCTCAAAAAGAAAAAAAAAAAGAAAGAAAGTCTTGTGTCATTGATTAAAAACAAAGTAACACAGGATGTCCCAGTATCAAGCCAGGAAGAATCCCAGATCCAGAAGAAACCAGCTTCGATCCAAGATAGGTGACAGAGAATCAACAGATAGCAATTCTGAGACTATAGAATATACTCACCACAATCAACAAAGATATAAGGTACAGCTATACAACACATCCAAATGAAAATCAGTAGGTTATTCATTTTTACCTTTCAGTTTAATTTCAACTGCTTTTTTTTTTTCATTATAACTAAGATTATAATTATACAGTCAATAGTAAAGTTCAAATTGGCAATAAAGAAAATGTTTTTGGGGGCAAAATCTGAACATTTTTTTTTCTATCTAAAAAAATCAAACATTACAGAAGATCAAATCTAATGATGTCGTCTTTCTTTTCAGCTAACTGCTACCATCTTGGATTTTCTTTTTTTACACTGGTATTAGTAGTTTGTTTTGTTTTATAACATATCAACCTCAGTGGGTTATTTAATGCTGACAAAGTTTTGAAATAAATTCATTCTTGATGGGTATTCAATTTTTTTTATAAACACATATATCAGAGTAGACCTGAGAGTAACGGGGATGAAGGGGCAATCCCCAGAGCCCAGAACTGGAACTTTACCATCAGGTACAGTTTAACATCATATCCAGGACACTAAGACCCTCACCTACTGATGGGGGCTTACCATATAGGCAATAGGGTTGGGACACTCATAGGTGTTAGGGCTTGACATGACCAGCCAATTGATCGGAGGGGGGGCCTCTCCGGGTCATTTAGCCTAAGTAAGGTCCAAGGTGAAGTGTGGTCCTGGACTACTCAGCCACCAGGATTCCATCCTTGAGCATCACTGGTCACTACCCATGGCCAACAGGTGGCCATATTCGGGGGGGGCTATTAATATGTATCTTGAATTTTATCATTAGATGAAGCATTGTCAGTTATTATTTTTGACAAGAATTTCTTTCATATCATTTCCTTTGACCATTAAGCCATGTCCCTCCACCATGAGTAAATAGGGCAGAATTGGTTCTTTAACCTGGGTTAGGCAACTAGTCTAGGAGAAGGAAAACTCTGAATTCAAACTAGTAAAATTTTGCTTAAAAATTTAACCTTGTGTCACATCCTACTCATGTGGAAGGGTTGGGTATATACACATGAAAATCTGTTTACAGATAAATAATTGTTAAATCACTGGGGTAAAATGATTAAAGTGAAAACATTTTTCATGTAGGTATACCAGTCCCAGAGAAGAACAAAAAGTTTTCAATTTTATCTTAGGTTTTATTTGTGGTCTTCTCTACCCTTGTATGAAATTTTCTTTAACTGACATTCAAGAACACCATAAACTAAAATGATAGATCAATAACAACAATTTAGAATAATTAGGCATAAGGAAATTACAGCCACCAAAATTTTTACTTCCTTCTGAACTGGTATTGACGGCAATATCTTAATAGTTCTAGCATCTTAGAACTTATACCTAGTGTCTTAATAGGGAAGATTTATACTCATATTATCAATAGTGTTCAAATTAAGGGGAATAATTTCTCGTTTTGTTACAGTAGGATTTAATTCAAATCTGAAAATAACAAAATCTTAAATAACAAATGTTGTCATTTTGTTTATGCAATGAAAATAAAAAACACAAAAATACAAAATAATTGATTTATTTTTTTTATTACAAAGATATATCATTTAGAAATATTCCAGGTTACTATTTCAAAAATATTTCTTTTGGTTATAGAATTAATTTTTATATTTGTAATGTACCTCATGCAAATGTATAGAATTTGGAATTTCTTTTTTGAGGTTCTTTAAATAAATTGATTTTTTTTTCTCCTTTCTCAAAACTTTTATGGTCATTCTCAAAACACACAATTGTATGATAAACTTTAATCATCAAAAGTCAGTCATGTTAGAATCAGAAGAAATAAAACTTTAAGCAATAAATTCAGAATCAGAAATTATAAAATATTCACATCTTTGCATTCTGTAATTCTAGGAATTCACACAATTTTGTTGAAAAGAATTCCATTTACAATTAAAGTTTTAGGCACAAAATATTACAAAATGTAAAATAAACAAGAAAAAATTATAAAATCATGCAAAATTATTCATTTTATTTGAATATGACAAGTAAATTATCATGACTCATTTTTAGAAAAAACAGGGGAAAAAAAGTTTACAGATGAATAAAATCATCTTTTATTATGCAACAATAAATAAAAAATAAAGGAATTAAATATTTGGATTTTTGGGACTGTTGTCCTCATCTTTATTGTTATATACACAACATTTCCACTTTGAAGTTCTGTGAAGACTCCTGAGTTTGACAAGAAAACCTGCAAAGGTTGGAGGACACATCAGCAAAAACATTTGTACATAACAATAAAGATGAAGTCAACGGACCAAAAAATCCAAATAATCCAAATTATCAAGCCTCATCTAAAAAAAATTGAGACAAAAAATATTTGGAGGTTTAATAAAAACATAAATAATGTAACATAGAAGAATTGTCTGTATGCAACAAATAATGGAATTTCAAGTTTAACCCCCCCCTCAATAACCTAGTTGTGGTAACATGAACTCTTCTGAAGGTTATTGAGTGCACCAATCTATCATAAAAAGGTTAGAAAGTACACTGGCCAAAATATGATACTTGAACATCCTAAATATTAAAAAAAGAATTAACAACTGTGGAAAAAACAAAATTATTCTTCCTTCAGAAAACAAAACAAAAAATACCTCTTAATATTTTAGATGTAAATTCTAAAGTATTTGAAAATTTGCCTGAAAAGCTAAGGGGAGCAAACTGTGAAATTAAATTTGGAACTGGAGTCCCTAAAGTAATGTGATGTTAAACATCAGTTCTATCCAGCAACTCCTGTGACATTATTGTTGCCAAACTGCATTGTTTTTTTTTGTTTTTTTCTTTCCTTTTAACCCCAACAGCAGTGTGGAGAGGGGGGCCTGCTGCTTGGGTGACACCTCATCCTCCATATCAACCTGCCCAGTTTATGTGGTTCCATGTTTTTAGGACACTACGCCATCGTAGCTAGAAAATGGATGGATGCCAATAATTGATTTTTAGTCTGATGTTTTCAAATGTTATAGAATTTGATTGATTGATTTTTAACAGCGGTCAAACCATCTAGGGTTATTTTATGCCTAAAGGTTAGGAAATAGAGCATTTACATTTTTAAACAGATCTATTTGTTTCAGTTTTTGAGATTGTTTTTATGGCAGAAAATATTCTCTTGAGATTTGAATGCATTTTTTGCTTAGACTTAAATTTATCTTTACATAAATTTTTGTTGATATTTAAAAGAACGTTAAATGCATTTGACATTCATATAAACCAATTGACTTCATCTGAATCATAAATGATGATTATTGGTTGGAAAAAAAGAAAATGCTTAATTGGATTAATAATTTACCTTATGAATATTAAAGAGATTTATTGAAAGGAATTACATAAAATATCCATTTGTATATATGTAAAAGTGGAGATAAGAAAAATAAGGTTTATTTTCTACTAATATATGAAAATAGAATAACAGAAAAAAAACAACAACAAAGCAAATGAATATATAAAATGGAAAATTCTACAAAAAAGAAAAAATTTGATCTTTTAGAATAAGTTTTTGAATAATTTTGATATTTCAAACTGTTATCTTCATCTTTATAATGTTATGTAAAAACACAACATTCAGGCCGCTGTAATCTGAGGCCTTGTTTAAATGTTTCTTATTAAACCTTAAAATAAAGTCATCATCAGATGATAACCAAGAGTTCAAACGTGGTTTTGGAGATTAAATAATGTTACCACTAATTCAAGAGGGCTACAAGCAGCATAAAATGACACCAGACTTATTGACAGAAATGTGATTAGATATTAAAAAAAAATAAAATGGAAGAAAATTACATATTCTAAAATAGAAAATTTAAAATATGTCATAAAGAACACGATAATTTACCTAACCATTTTAATCTGATTTAGAATTTGAAATAAGAAGGTCCTAAAATGTAGTAATTGTATCTTATATTTTCCTGTTAAGATTATTCTATGAACTCTAGCCATTGAAAATAAGTAAAAAGCTTTGAAAATTTGAATCAAACTATATAATTTCAAATTTTAACATTGAAAAATGATTTAAATAAGTTTCCGCTAACTTGCATATAATTTTCTTTTCTTATTTATACTTTAATTTAAAAAAAACCAAACCAACTCTAAATATCTGTTGAATCAATAGTTTAATTCCAATAAGATTGATGGCATCTATGCTGCTTGGAGCACCTTGAACTAGGGGTAATTATATTTTTAGCTCAAAAATCATGTTTAAACTCAAACTTATCATCTGATGATGATGATGACTTTAGAATAAAGTAATTAAGAAACACCAAAACAAGGTCAGAGGTTACAGCAACCTGAATGTTGTGTTCATACATAGCACAATAAAGATGAGGACAACAGTACGAAATATCAAATTATACACATCAAGCCTCAGCTCAAAAATACAGACAAATAAGATTTTTTTTAAATTTTTTTTTAATACCTATCTTTTATTTTAACCAAATACCAGTCTGAGCCAATAACTGTTATATTGGATTTTCTGTCACTAAATAAATACAAAGGGGAATAAAATCCAATAGAGGGAGCTGTCTATTTTGGTTGATCCAACCCCAGGAGAACTTGCCAGTAAAACACTGGAAATCGTAAGGGTTTAGAGATTCAGGAAAAAGTGATGTCCATTTCATTTGATCTTTAGCTTTCAAATAATTTCATTTTTTCAGATAAAAAGACATTTTGGTTTAGAGATTCAAAAATGTGACATCCTTTTAAAATTGTTCAAACATAAATTAAATACAATTACAGTTTTCTTTTTTTTTCCATTTTGAATCCAGTAAAGCAGTAATGTCAAACTGGTTGGCTGCATTCTGCCCTCAGCAAGCACAGGTGTGGCCCACACTTCTGCATGCTGCTTCAGCAAGCATAGGTGTAGCCCACACCAATGCAGAAGAAAACCTGCTGATAGAACTATTAGAAATACAGTTGGATTCTGCACTCAAAGCAAAGTATCTTCATCAAGTGATGATATTTGGTTTCTTTTCTGCCAAAAAAGTTTAAAAACTTGAGAAAATTTGCCTCAAGTATCATGGCACATGTTTTGTTGTTCAAGTTATGAAATGTGTCAACAATTATTTTCATTCATAAAATTTACTCAAACCTCTTATAGAACAAGACTGACATATCAGCACTTGCTGAATTTGATCAAAGTCAGAATTGCACAGACATTAAAATAAGACATACCAAAAATTGTCAAGCAAAAGAAGTGTAAAGATTCACGTAAAAAAAATAAAAATGATTGAATAGGTGCTCATCAATTTTTTTTTAAACTTATGATTTTTGTAAATAATGTATTTGTTGGAATTGCAAACTGTAAGTATACATTTATGTTACTTACAATTTCATTAACTTAAATTCATGATTGTGCAATAAATTTTATTAAAATACTTCATTGAGTTGTATGTTGCTTAACTATTTATCATGTGGGGCCTTCATGACATACACACGCGTATTTCATGTGGCTCTAAGGGACACCTCAGTTTGACATGACTGCAGTAAAGTATCCAATAAGATTCTAAACAAGTTAAATGTATCTTTTCAATAAAAAGTTGAATAAATGCAAAATACATCTTTTTCTTTTTAAAAAGATCAATGGAGAGATAATTGTATCTTTATAAAATAATTATTAAAAAATTTTGAAAGCAGACTAAAAATTCTGTTTGGAAAATAAAATTGATATAAATGCAATTTTTTCAATTCAACAAGAATATTGAATTGATAAAAACAAAATATTTAAAAAATGAGAAAATTTGAGAATTTGATTAGGCCAGCTTAAAAAATATTTTAAAATTAAATGAGAAGGAAAATTTCCAAAATATTTTAAGCAAAAAAAAAAAAAAATTAAAAAAAAAATTTAATGTTATACAAAGTTATGATATAGTAGTAAGCAGGTAATAAAGTAAATTCTTCCCAAACCAAGAGCAGATTATTATGTTAAATTATTACTTACATTTTAAGCAGATATTATCAGCCAATTTATATGACACAATGACATAGAGAAGGGAGCAAAGAGAGAGAAATAGTCAGAACATTGAAAGTAGAAATAGATGATCAGCAGAACAAATTATTTATGTAAATAGAAAAAAAAATTATTCAAAATATTTTATACAAATTTTGAAAGAATTCATGGTAAGATATTTGTAATAAATTTGAGAAAATATTACAGAAACTAAAAGTAAACTAATAGAAATTAAATCTTTTTTTTTCATATTACATAATGTTACACCAGTAAACAGAAAATATAAATATGTAAATAAAAAATAATCATTAATAATAAAATAACAAGAATATATAATAAACAAAATTAATTACTTTTAAATCCACCATCTTGTTTAAATATAAATTTCAGGAAATAAAATTTGACTCTTAATATATAATTTATACAAATTCTATTAATTCTAATTGATACATTGAAATAAAGACAAAATTTGTTTTGTTTTATTCTTTAAGAGATTTTACGGAAACTATTTCATACTATTTACCTAATATTACTAATTTCACAAGATTAAGAATTTATGATTGCAGTTTAAAAGAAGAAAATAAATGATTAATTGCTACAAGATTAATTAACTATCACATGTGTATTGTGTTATGAAATATATTGATTATAAAAAAAAGAAAGAAAAATAAAAGACTAGTGAAAGTTTTATATAAAATATCATGAAAATGCATAGTTTTAGAGATTCAGTTATTTTTGCATTGACCCAAAATTCACATTAACAATTATTATTACTTGAGACCAAGTGTTTTTTAGCTTTATAACTATTGTTAGAATTGTGAAGAGCATTTATAAATCAAAAAATGAATGACTTGACTTATGGGTAGAAAAATAAAAGATTTCAGATGTTTGCTAGACCAAATTAAAAAGTTAAGAAATTTAGTATATAAAGTAAAATATCATCCATAGACTAATTATTTCATTAATTATTAACTAATTAATTTTCAAAATTAGGTACGACTTCAATTAAGCACATATCCTCCAAAAATTGTCGGCTTAAAGCCATATAAAAATAAACACATTTGTTTGTTTACTTAACCTCATATATATATATATTATATATATATATATATATATATATATATATAAGTAGTATTGAAAACTAATCTAAATAAGGAGGAAAAGGTTTTAGTTTGTATCTAAAAAGCTTAACCCCTGTATATAAGAATATCTAAATTACCATGACTAGAAAATTCAGCAAACACTGTGTGCGACATGTGGAACACAGGACAGCTGTTTTGATCTTATTGAGTCGTTTCAGCAGTGTATATCATAATCTCCACCACTTGAGATTGAACCAGCAACCAAAGAATTCAGAGGTGAAACTCTACCTTTGGACCACCAGCCTACATCACAAACAGAGATTGCCAAATAATCTAGTGATGGTAATTGTTTGTAGCCACCTAATCTTAATTTCTCTTGTAGCCCCCATCAGAGAGGACAAAGGGATACAAGGGACAGATTAAGATTAGGTGGCTGTGCAGGATTATCATGACTAGATTATGAAGTTCCAGCCCAAATTAAATATTTTCTAATAATAGTTAGATTTTTGTCGGCAAATTAATATAGATATTTTAAATGCCTCTCCAAAGATTTTTATTGGCAAATCAATGTAAATATTTTACAATCCCTCTTAAGAAAGAATGAGAGTTAAATAAGATTATCATACTTTTTACATATTGAACTATTTAGCAATAGTTCTTAAGTAAACATATCAAACGTAATAATTAAATTATCATACTGTGGTATATCCACAGATCCTGCTAGTTAATATATAAATTGTCTCTCTCCAGAATATCTAAATATTTATTGAAATTCAAAAATAAAATTTGAGAAAAAAAAACTTAAGTTGTACATATTTACTAAATTTATAAAATGTGAATGAAAAAAATTTGGTAAGCCAATCTTCTTTCTAAGTTAACAAGATTTGCCATTTAAAAAAAAAAAATGAATATTTGAAATTGTTTTTGTTCACCTTTGAGCCCTGAGTTTATTTTTACCCTCTACCATTTGAGCATGATCTTTGCACCAATAAACTGGTGCTACAATGTCAGGGGTGGGAGGAGAATAAAATTACCACCGGTGTAATAGACTTAAAAGTGTTAACCACTGGTAGTGGGAAAAATATATTTTAGTCACCAGGCTGACCCAACTAAACCAGTTGTATAAAATAAAATGAACTCTTAATTAGATGATAAAGTGCCACTTCTACATGTTTAAACAATAAACATAATAGAAATTTTACTGAGAACAAAACTTCATTTTGAATTCATAAAATTGAAATTAAAACTTGAAATATTTTTCATTATTCTAAAAGAAGATCTACATAAATGTTCAAAAGGCATTTTACATAAGGATTTCATTGAATTGTAGAAGAATTTTCACATAAGGATTTCAATCTAATAAAAACAGGTAAAGAATTAGCAAAATGCATAGATCATAGCGTAATATAAAAATGGTAAAACTTGACAAAAATTAAAGTTAGATTCATAGAATGTTATTTTGCAACATTTGGAAAAAATTAATGATTAAAAAAAAAATTTTAAAATGCTTTATATTTTATCTTAAGGGATATTTTTTTTTTTTTTAATAAAAAAAAAATTATATTAAAAACATTTGCATTGAATTTTAAGTATTTGATGGGGGATAATTTTTTCTATTGTGGCTTTGAATGTATTTGAGTCTTATGTTTAGCTATATTCAAAATATACCTTAAAATTTTTATTTTTAAAAATTTTCTATCATTATTCTCAATGACTTTAGGATTCATTATTCAAACTCAATAATTTACCCTTGACAACAATGATGAAAAGAAAGGGATTAAAAAAACTAAAAAAAACTATTAATATACCAAAAATAAAATGAAACTTTATATTTCACAATGTTTTTAAAAAAGAAAAAAAAAAAAAGGTAATGATTTATACAATCTGTCAAATATTATAAATTGGAAATGAATATATATCATTATAAATGACATTTTCAAATCTTCATTTTCTTAACATTAGAATTTTAAATGTGTGAAATCATAATCTGGCAACTTGATTATATATATATATATATATATATATATATATATTACATACACAAGGTAAACCAAAAAAAATGACATCATTTTTTAATCTAATAATATACCCAAATTTTAATAAATTTGTAAAAACTAAATTTAATGGTTAATTTTTTTCCCAGGGTTAATTTTCTGTGTTAAGATTTAATTGAATTCAGTTAAGCAATTTTTTGTGAAATCGGTTATAAATTCTACATCCCTCTAATTTGGTTTCTTTGTTTAATGGCATATAAACCTTCTAGGGTTATTTAATACCAAAGCCATCATTGTAGAAAAACACTAACACTATAATGGTACTATTTAACCTATAACTGGGAGGATGAAGGGTTCATACCTTTCCCAAGGGTATTAGTCCAAAAGGGAACATAATAGCAAAACTGGAATTTGAACTCACCATGATGTCACACTCTAGCACTTTACCCACTATGCCACGGAGATGCCTCACGTCCCACTGAGTATGTTGTTTCAATTTTGATAAATCTTTTATCATTTAACGTGAAGCCTATTTAATTTTGTTAGGTTGCCTAGACTTGTAATTACTTAAATATTCACATTTCAAATGATGTCAAATTTTCCTGGACAGACACACACACATTATATATATATATATATATATATACATATATGCAGAAACACACAATGATATTATCACAGAAGATATTACATAAATAGAAATGTTTTCAAATCACAAATGCCATAAAATAACAGATTGTAATATGTTGGTATTTCTAATTAAACAGTTTAAGCAATTATACCTCTAAAGCAGAAGATAATTGAATGAACTGAATTAATTAAAAAAATAATTAGAATAAAAGAAAATGATTTTTTACATCTAATTTTTTTTTCATATATAAATGATCCAATTTTGTGGTTTATAAAAACAAGTCAAATGATAGTAAGAAGAATTATAAAATGCAACACTGGATCATAAATATTTGGATTCATTTTTTTGTAAGTAAAAAAATATTGACTAAAAATATGAGAAAGCAATTTCTTAGGCCCCAAAATAAAGGCCAATGCTGCTACATATATGCAGCAAATAGATAAAAAAATATATCTTGTTTTTTTTTTACATTTGGCATTGTCTGAAAAGTAAGGTAAAACATTCACTAATCCAACATGTTTATTTCTATACAAATAAAATATAATGGATGTTACCAGCACTACTATGCTCCTTTTTCCATATTGTCATGATCAAGATTGATACGATTGTCTTATTTGTGCACAGAAGACAATATTGCACATGTTGAAGCTTAGATTCAAGATGATTGTGCAAAACTTTGGGATATGGCTGTTGGAATTTCATCTTTTCAAGTTAAAAGGGCTATGAAATTGTCTACAAGAAGTTGGGATATCAGAAAGGATCATATGGTTGGTTGTTGGTTGGATTTTACGAGATGTCAACCCTTGTTGGGTTATTTTATGCTGAAGACATTGTTTTATTCATTCTTGGTGGTATTCAAATTTTTTTCTTGTATTTAACCCATAGAAGGGACCCTAACAGGTACAGGATCAGAGTAGACCTGGGAGTAATGGTAATGAAGGGGTACTCCACACTCCCCAGAGCTCCAGAATTGAAACTTCGCCATTAGATGCAGTTTAACGTCATACCCAGGACAAATTATTTGGTTATATCCCAGAATAATTGACTTGACATCACATTCTTTGAGGAGAATGGTATTTATGAACTTCCAGGTACGTCAATCACGATGATGAATGTTTTGAAAAGTAACATAGTAGTGCTGGTAATATCTGCACAATGTTTTATTTGTAACATTTTATATTATTAAATGTTTGTAATTTACTTTTCAAACATTCATCTCAGAATGAGAAAAGCAGAATTTTAAAGATGAAGGAAATAACATGCAAAGAGTTTATCTAATATGAATTCAATTTTGTGTCGTCTTTGAATATTTAATGACCATGATTCGGACACGGATGAATGGGAGATGGAGATTCATTATGAAAGAAAAGAATGATAGAAACAGTTGAAAAACCAACAAGTACAAATAACAATTTACAAAGACGATCACCTTTCTTATTGAATTCACTTGGAAAAATTTCAAAAAATGTTACATACAAAAATGTTCCACATGCAATTCCTTGCAATAATCCTTGTGTCAAACTGGAATATTTTGAATCCCAAAGGTCAACAATAAGAAGTCCGAGACCAATTCCAATAGGAGAAGTCAAAGAGAAAAATAAAACAGATCGAATGATGTTGCAATAACTGAGTTTACTGCGAATTAAGTTGGCACCAAGACTCATACTTAAAACGCATTTATGTAACACCAATGCAACTGTGATTGTTAATACACTGCTCGTTTTACGTTCTAAACCAACAGCCAAACCTTCAAAAACTGAATGTAAAGATAATGCTAATAAAAGAAGTAGAGAACGCAAAACGGATTGAGAGTGTTCACTCGGGTTCCATCCGTGTTGATGTGTGGATCCATCTTCTGTGTTAACTAACGATTCCTTTTCACTATCCGAGTCATTTATAGAACCGACTGTACTACCAATTGCAGAAATCCGTTGGTTGACTCTTACGACATCATCCTCGATTCCACTAATTGTTAAATCACTTTTAAAAGAGATGGCATCGCTATCAATAAACTTTTCTTGTCTGTCGGCCAACAAAGGTCGTTTTACAGATTTATGACTGAAGTTTCTTTCTTTACTCGACAAAACAATCTGTTCAACAATTAAAATAATAAAAAGACCAAAACACATGACAAATTCTGGGACTGGAAAGGTCGTTTGGACACGCATCACAATGAGAACATCAGATAATTTCTCTTGAACATCTGGGAACAAATCCAGAAGACATGTAGCCAAGAAGACGCCAGCTGAGAAACAGCTTAAACAACTGAAAACAAATTTGTATCTGAAATAGAAAAAAAAAAAGATAAAATACTTTTCAATAGAAATACAGGGTGATTGAAAAGTAACTTCTTATTTTAAACTAAGATCTTTTATATGCAGTTACATTTTTCTCAATTCTTTAATGTATGTTTCTTAATATATGGCAATCAAATCTGTGTTGTTTTTCTTTTCTCCACCACATTTTGCTATTGTTGTTTGTGAATGGCTGAATCACCATTTTCCTGGGAGATAAATGGGTAGATGTGGTCCACATGAGTGGCCGGCCAGACACCCTCCGATTATTTTTTTTGAGGTTGGTTGAAAGAGCAAGTCTATTCTATGAAATCAACAACTTTGGAAGAACTTGAAGGACAAATATGAAAATTTATTTCTGCCATTCCACAAGAGTTCTTGGGAAGATCGGTTGATGCGATTCCTGAGCGGCTTGAGAGGCTGGAGTAGAATGATGGTACCCATATAGAATTTTAAATAAAACTCCATGTTATGTGAGTTCTTCTCATATTCATTTGTTTTTGTAAAAATAATGATTCAGAATTAAATAATAAGATTTTAAAAATAAAATAGGGAGTTACTTTACAATCACCCTGTACACAAGAATCACATACTTTAATATACATTCACAATCATTTTAAGTCAACTATCAAATATCTTGTTGGCAGAGTGGCCTATTTTCAGTATCAGGACAGCGAGGGAGTCTATCCTCTTTTTCCTAACGCTACACCAGAAAGAATGTTTTTGCTGGGATTGGAGCCCACACCTACCGTCAGCTCCTCAGTTTACCACACAGATCAGATTACCCAATCTATGCAACTCCTGCGCTGAGTTAGTGGGGACTGGTATTGAAACAGGAACCTTGCTATTTCTAGGCAGGTGGATCTACACTAACTGAAGGAATCACAATGTTCCGGATTTTGAATATTGGCCCTCACCAACTCAGTGCATAAGTAGCATGGCTTGGATCTGTGCAATAAAGTAGGGAGCTGATGGTAAGTGTGCCACTCCTCTCAGATGCAAAAACAATCTCCCTCACTGTCCGGCTGATACTGACAATAGGCCACTCCACTGACTTTACATTTACTTATCAAATATCTACAAAGAAGTGCAGTAGAAGTCAATAATATTGAATACTTATCTATACTAGTAAAAAAACAAAACACCCTTCATTTTGAAATGGAAACTTAGTTCTGTCCCCCTCAAATAAAATGTTGTGTGCATCTATTAATTAAATAATTATTTTGAATAACACAGAAATTTTACTCAAAATTGTAGGTTTTTATTTACTTGTAAATTTTTTAGTTAACTTCTTGATACTGAAAAAATACCTCTTTCTTGTTTGTAAATAATTTTCTCGTAAAACTCTTTACGTTAGATAACTTTGAATATATATTAAAATAAAACTATAAATAAATATATAATACCGGGCATGTACTCATTAAAACTTGTTTAAAAAAACCAATAAGAACCATCTAAGTTTGCATACACAAATTTTGAGTGTATATAATACAAGGTTGTTTTTTATTCTATGTATTGATGATTTGGGGTAATGTGACATAAGCAGTGACACTGTTTCAGTTACAGAAAAATTGAGACTGAATCTCCATCATTAACAGATATCATTTTTTAATTTAAATTCATATTGACCTGAGATATTTTCTAATGGTTATAAAATCACCAGTTATTCTAAACAGGATGTTAATGAATACATTTTGCTACCATTAAGGCAATTTCATTTCAGCACGAGTCTAGACAAAGGTGAATATATGGTTTCCTCTAGAATGTTTATTCTTTCATGCTCCAATTAATGCAATATAAATGTGTGTGTGTGTGTGTGTGTGTGTGTGGGATGATATCAAGTGTTTCTTTGTGGTACTATTACATACACACATTGACACTGCGCACGCAATTAGTGAGAGTGTGAGTTCTCCGATAAGAGAGTTCTTCAGTGATACAGAGAGTTATAGTGTTTCCCTCAAAAAAGTTTCTGAATAATCTGATTGATAAAAGTATAAACTTTATCATCTTGAGATTAGCTAATTTGCATATTTTGTTTTAAAAGTCATTTATTTAAAAAAGAAAAAAAGTTAGGGAAAAAAAAAAAAGATTGAAAATTAATAATGGTTTCATTATTTTTCAATCCGATTCTTTTAAGAAGTTTTTAAAAATTTTTTTGGATAAGTGATTTAACATTTTAAATTATTCATGACTGGTACCATCATGTTATCAAATTTAATCTTTAGCCTTATCTTAAATCAAAACATCCAACTCAAAAATGAATTCAATATTTTCTCAAAGATAAAATATCTTTACCTGTAATAGAATATTTGAGTCATTAATTATTGAGCTACTTCAAAAAATTATAATTCAACCAATTAAAAATTTTCTATTAAGATATAATGCTTTTTTTTTTTTTTTTTTATTTTTTTACTTAGCTTATACTTTTTGAAGGAACCTGTGTCAACTTTCGTTCTCAGAGATACTCGAGAAATTGCGAATTAAACTGATTACGGTCGGAAATGTAATGTGTGCTGGGGGGTTTTGTTTACGTATTAAAAACGACTACATTTTTATTTTTTTTTTCCGAAATTGAACCTTCGACATAAAAACCTGACAGTTAACCATCATCCTAATGTCACATTATTATATTGCAAATTAAAGTGGTTAAGGTCGCAAATTTTTCAATGTCCGCTGATTTCAGCTAAGTGCTTCGATTATAAATCAAATCTTAATCATTTTTGCACAAAAAGAACTGGTGATATTTAATGTGTATGTATATATATATATATATATATATATATATATATATTTACTTTGTCATTAATTGTCATACTTTCTTAGTTTCATCTGGGCATACATACATACACACTGCCATTTAGATAGATTATCCACTAATGTAGAAAACGTCATATGCTCTGACTTAGTGTAAGAAACAGACAGAATATTATAAGGATGAATCAATCAAGAATTAACTGATGAGATATCCTCCTCTAAGGATGAGGATACTCATCTAAATACATTAGCATATAATAATAATAATAATAATAATAATTGGCCATCTAAAAAAAAAAAATTCAGATAAATATGTTCATTATAATCTATTAAAAGTGGATAGTAATGTAAATAAAATATAAACTAGAATCATTTTTTTTTTCATTATCCTAAAATAAACAAATAAAATTCTTTTAATAAAAAACTTAAGTATGAAACCGCACTGTCGGCTGGGGCGTTAAAATGCACCGACTGCACATCTGCAGAGGGGTAAAACTCCCCCAATGGGGCCACCTGTTTGCCGTGGGTGGCGACCCGTGATGCTTAAGGATAGAACCCAGTCCATGACTTGCAATACTCCACTTTGGCCCTATCTTGGGCTAGACGGGCGGTCGGAGAGGCCCCCTCCGATCAATCGGCTGGTCACGTCAAGCCCTAGCACTAACCCTATTGCCCTTATGGCAAGCCCCAACCCCTTTTTATCATATGGGTGCTAGAAGGCGGTGACTGAGGGTCTACATGTCCTGGGAATAACGTTAAAATCTTTCTGATAGTGAGGTTCCAGTTTTGGAGGTTTGGAGAATGTGGAGCACCCCTTCATCACCATTGCTCCCTGGTCCACTCTGACCCGGAGTGGTAGTACCTGTTAGGGTCCATCTATGGGTTAAATAGAAAAATGTATTTATAAAAAAATTGTATTATCCATTGAGAATTGATTTATTTAAAAACTTTATCGGCATTAAATGACCCACTGAGATTGATATGCAATAAAACAAAACCAAATTAAGTATGATGTATTAGAAACATTTTAAGTTCAAATGATTTACTTTGCAATATTAAAAGGGAACATTTTATCACCTAAAAAAACAATGGATGAAGTTTTAATGGTTATAAAATGCAAGAAATTATTCAAATACAAAAGGGAAAAGATATAATTATTGCATTCTACAAATTTTCCTTGAATATATTAAAAAATCTCAGAAAGCTATCGATATCAAGAAAGTAAATGAGGATTTGTTTATTTGTTTTATATTCAATTAAGGTGTGTGCTAGATCCTCACCCATACTTATAGACTAGGCGAGATAAAAAATTTAAAAAATAATCTCCCAGGAGGCTTCAGATAGGAAGAACTCTTTGGGCATGCACAAAATAAGGACCTCTTCCTGGCAAAAAAAAACCTCTGTCATTCCAACATAGACCTTACTGGAAACACGTTATTAACTTCAAGAAATAGCTATGAACCTGGAAATAAAGTCAGAAACCTAAAAGGATCTTTTGTCTTTCTCTTCCCTAATTCCTTTTCAGTTCGACAACCCATAAGAAAGAAAACCATGTATAAATGGGGTTGAAGAAAAGAAATTAGCAACATGCACAAAATAACTAAAAGCTTAATCCCACATAAAAGTCTTCACACCAGATACTCTAGAAAGCATCCTATATTTGCACAGAGCTGATGAAGGCACTCTCCCTGGCAAGATTTCCCTGACAACAACCTGGTTCAGTCCTCTTTGGAAACCCTTACGGCCGACCGCTCTACCCTGACAACAACCTGGTCCAGTACCTTTGGGAAATCCGCATAGCTGACAACACCAACCTATCTTGCATTCTGGAACCTGTGAGTGCTGACAATGCAGCCGTGGAAGACTGACAAAGTCGATGAACATTTAATTGTTGTAGATTTCACTGTAACTTACACACAATAAATACACTGTTATTGTTGAACTTTGCGTTTGTTCTCCTTTGAGCGGTTTGAGTCATTTCAATTCTCTTTAAAAAGACGTTCAGGGTCAATATTCGTATCGGCACTGCAACATTGGTTTGGTTGGTTGGGTTTTACGGCATGTCAACCCTTGGGTTATTTTATGCCAAATACTTCTATTGGTAAAAAAAAATGTTTAATGCTAACAAAGTTTTGAAATAATTTCATTTTTAATGGATAATACAATTTTGTTTTTAACCCATAGATGGGACCTTAACAGGTACTACCACTCCAGGTCAGAGTGGACCAGGAAGCAATGGTGATGAAGGGGTGCTCCACATTCCAAACCTCCAAAACTGGAACCTCACCATCAGATAGAGTTTAACGTCATTCCCAGGACATGTAGACCCGCAGCCACCACTTTCTAGCACCCATATGATAAAAAGGGGTTGGGGCTTGCAACATTGGTCAGCCAACACTTGTGTAGGAGAGTCGAGAGGAAAATATCACTTATAAGTTAGTTCTTATTTCCCCAGCAGTACCCAACATTTCTTGTTCAACTTTCTTAGATGATTTGCAAGATGAGACATAAGTGGTCATACATCTGTTGGATTTGTTATAAACACCATGAAGTATCTTTGTATAGTTCCTATCTAGTTTTTTCTCCATGTGTTTTAAAGTATAAAATGATTCAACCATACAATAGTACTGACTCTAGTTTGGAAGAATTCCTGTTTTATTTTATCAAAAATCAGATTTCCATATGGTCGTTAACATGTCAATAACAGTTAATGCTTTACCTAGGAGTATGTTGACACTATTTTCAGTAGAAGAGATATTTCTACCGAGGTATATGAAGAACTGGTTTAATTTAAGAGGTTTGCCACAGTGTGACTAAAATGAACTTGATGACATTTTAGTGGCACAAATGCAGAATAGTGCGCAAGAACATTTTATGTATAAATAGCATTAGATAACAGAAACTCCAGAAGTAACCTAACACTAACGTCTCAAAAGTTTGGGGTATTTCTGTGAAATGTAATGTAATCTAATGCTATTAGCTCTTGCGCGCTATTCTGCATTAGTACCTTCTTTTTTTTCCTTTTTTTTTTTTTTTTTCAAAAATTCTTTCATATTTTTCAAGTCTCAGAATCTTTTGGGAATTGATAGGATTTTCGAAATAAAACTTTTGTTGTATTGTCTAAATTAAAACAAAAAAATATTTTTGTTGTTCCCTTCTTCTGGGCATCATTTAATATTGAATACATTTCATTCAGTTAAAAATCTGAATGATGCTGATCAAAAAAAAAAAAAAAAAAAAGAAAAAAAAAAGGCACTTAAATATCAATAGAAAAACAAATAAATTAATTCTTTTAAAAAAAATACAAAAATCTGTAATTTCCTTATCTTCTCTCTATTCAAATTCTTATCGATAAAATGTTTGTTTATAAACATTTTTAAACAGTACAAAAAAAATTAAGTTACCTATAAATTTTTATTTTTAACAAATTTAGGTTTGTTTTACTTAATAATTTGCATCCCTCAACTAACAAATCAGGGAAATCAAATTTAGATAAATAAACACAAAAGAATTCAAAAAATAATTATTAGCGTCTCGTGACTAATATTGTCAGGATTTTAACATTTGACACATTTAAAAAAAAAAAAAAAAAGAATTACTAAGTGTTCAAACTTCAAATTTAAAACATTTATTCCGTCCACAAATTGTCTCTCTCCTTTCTCTTTATACAAGCAAAGAAAAATCGAACCGATTATTTGGACTTTTATCTCTTTTTATCATAAGTTTAAAAAATTGTTAAATGACTTTAATTGATTTTGGATTAAGTAACTTAAAAGTTTGTTTTTATTATACAATTATTGTACAATGTACGTAGAGAGAGAGAGAAGGAGGGTAAAAACTTGGAAGCTAATGTCAACATTTAAAAAACAACAACAAGTAAATTTGTTTCACAAGGAGGCGTGACAAATTAAAATAAAACAAAAAACAAAAAACAGAGAAATTACCTTCGTTTTTTGGATGTTGATTGTGTTAAACTGTTGGTTCCACGTTTTAGAGAGTTGGCTAATTTGACTGGAAGGAGTCCGCATATCAGTGTCAAAATACACAACCCAACGAGAACGATACATTTGACAACTTCAGCTTTCATTGTAAAATAACAAATATGCACTTAAAATTGATAAGGAAAATAAGGAACACTAAATCTGACTTGTAGACAATCGCACTCACACGACAAATAAAATCAAAACTTAAAACGAAGCACTTTCGGTCAGTGCTATATAAAAGTAAACTTGGTCAAAATTAAATTCAATTACAGGCGTCTCCACTTTTTTACACACTTTTCTTTTGTTTTCTGTGAGTTGAACAATCATTTACTATGTTAACAACATAGTAGATAATTACTAATTAAAACTTTAAACGCTTGACAAAAGAGTTATACACTTTTCGTGTTTTAACATTGATTTCAAAACACGCTTAGTTGACTTGCTGCTGCTGCTGCTGATTACAACTTGAAAAAGGTCACGTGAAAGTAAGACAAGGGAGATCACTCTCAAATGCTTCTTTCATTAGTTCCGTTGTTTTTATCTCTATTTTTAAAAATGTTGTTTTTTATCATAATCCAGCCTTTTGAATTGGGGGGGGGGGAATAAATAGATTAAAAAAAAATGTTTTAAAATTTAATAAGTATATAAAAAAAAATAAAAGATAAATAAATGTTTAGCAAATTATAATGGAAATATTTTTTCAGAAGTGTCAAGTATTTTCTTGATAGACCATTAACCAGTATATGGAATAGTACACATTATTATTTACAGTGTATATAATGAATATACTTTTAAAAAATCATTTATGTGCAAATTTTACATATAAATAATTTTTCAAAAGTATTTTTTTTCTGAAAATTTACAACCAAGTATCTGCATATTGATTTTTAGTACAAATGAAAAATAAAAGGAAAATAAATCATATATAACAATAGTGATATCAAATAAAAGGAAAATTGTAAATGAATGATACCTTAAGATTATTGTGATAAAATTATTAAATACAAAACTAAACTTGAAATCTGGCAATAGTTGGGTATTGTATGAAACTTGGTTAACAATCATAAGGTTATCAACCATCTTGCCAACAGCAACCTTGAACACATTTTTGATGTTCATCTTTCTAACACACGTAGACATGCCATCAAAGTCAGAAAACAGCATAACTCTCATGACTTTCAGAAACATTTTTCATACTTAGAGTTGCTGTCTGCATCCGTTGTTGGCTGCCAAAACACTGCATCTTTCAAAACCTCCATGCTTCCTGTAATTTAACAAAACTATACCTGATATCCCCCCTCCATACATATATGCATGTGCACACACACATACATGTATATTATTACTGTATGCAATTTATGTTCCTGACATTGGTACATTATTATATGTACTATACATGAGCCTTTGATGAGTTGTGGTGCACCTGAGCACTGTATTATTATTATTATTGTATTCATTCCTTTTGAGTTTTCACATCAGCGTTAGCTGATGGCCTTTCACTGGAGTCTGAGTGACAGCAAGTCTCCTCAGGTCTCCAGGACTCTTCTGAGTATTCTGGCAGATTGCAGCAGTGCAGTATTCTGGATGGTCTCAATCTTTCCTTTGATGTTCAGATTTTCCAAACCCTTTTCCAATCCTTTTGGGACCGTTCCAAGTGCACCAACTACGATTGGTATCACTTTGACTTTCATATTCCATAACTTTTTCGGTTCTCTGGCAAGGTCCAGGTATTTGTCCATTTTTTTCATTTTCCTTAGCTTCACCTGTGATCTGCTGGAACTGCAAAATCCACCAGTTGACAAGTTCTTTCTTTTTGTTAATCAGCACTAGGTCTGGTTTTCTTGCTGGGATAAGGTGATCCGTTTTTATTTCAAAGTCCCAGAGAAGTTTCGTTCTCAAGAACAGATTCTGGTTTATGCATATACCATTTTGTTGTATGGTCAAAATTAAATTTTTTGTATAATTCCCAGTGGATCACCTTCCCAACCCAGTCGTGTCTAGTTTTGTACTCCCGTTGTGCTAGTTTGCTTCATTCACATAGTACATGGTTTACAATCTAATCTCTATTACCGCATAGTCTACATTTACTATTTTTTTGGGTCTTATCAATTTTCGCTTTGATATAGTTTGTCCTTATAGCATTATTTTGTGCAGCAATTATTAGTGATTCAGTTTCTCTCTTAAGGTTTCCTTTTCTTAACCATGTCCAGGTTTTTTCATGTGCAAAAAAAAAAAAAAAAATTATTATTATTATTTTATTATTATTAAACAAAGATATCTGTTGTTTGGGTTTTGACCAAAATCCAAACAATTTGACTAATAATGTTTACATAATTTCCTAATAAACTAAATCCATTTGTGAGGAAATAATTAGGAACCGATTCATTATCTGAGGTGAAATTCCAAATGTTCTGCAGGAAGATAGAAGCAAATAAATATACAATTAGTAAGACACTCCATCGTGTAGGACTGCATAATTGATCTGCTAGGAAAATCCTTCTTCCGAAACGAAGTCCTGTGACATCTTATCTACTCTTTGCTCTTAATCATCTAAAGGAGTCATCTTGGTTATGGGACAAAATATCATGAACTGACAAGACAAAAATTTGGTGGAAACAGTTTGAGGATTGTCTAGAAAATCCAAAAGGAATTTCCATCATTATCAGGAATCAACAGATTTTGGCATATTTGTCACTGCGTTTGTGGAAAATCTGCAGCAGACAAAGACATTTCCTTCCCCTGACCGGTATATGCATGTGGGGTTTGGAGAACACTTGTGAATTTCTTATTCCCTTGTTACACCTTCCATGAATTCAGCACAGGTGAACTGACCCATCACAGAAACAGAAAAAACCTGTCTTGGGTAATTTTATGCCTAGAGGTTAGGGAATCATGTTCATTGTATATTCATATCTATATTTTTGATGTAGTTGTTTCTTAAAAGTTTTTATTTTTTTACATATTAGATACAAATTTATTTTACATATTTTACATATTAGATACAAATAATTTTAAAAAGATCTATTTGACCCATAGATGGGACCCTAATAGGTTATACCACTCTGAATCAGAGTGAACCTGGGAGTAATGGCAATGAAGGCATATTCCAGATGCCCCATATCTCCAGAACTGGAACATTACCATCAGATACAGTTTAGTGTCATACCCAGGGCACCCTTTTTTGTGGAGGGGGGGTCTTACTGTCCAGGGTATTCTAAACCCCACCAACAGGGCGGTTTCAAGCTGCATTGTATTTGACATTGACTTATCAAGATTGATGTTTTTATTGATCAATAATGTTCCCAGGAATAAACTGGTGGAGCCCATCCCTCTCCAGGTCTACAACTGGTTTGATTTAAGAGTTTTCCTTCTCCTAGACTGGTTTGCTACTAAGATTAAAGAGCCCAGTCAGTACTACTATTTTCTTTTCCGAAAGCTATCGGAAATGCAAACAACTTTACTTAGAGTTTGAACTTGTGCTGCCAGGACCATTTCTTATGACGATAACCATTACGCAATGAGCGCCTTCTATTTCTTAAAATAAAGAAGTAAATAGGCAGAGTGGCCTATTGTTGGTATCAATGCCAGACACTAAGCCCCCCCTCCCACTGTACAAAACCAAGCTGTGTTACTCATGCACTGAGTTGGCACTCCACTTTATTGAAGTCAGTTTGTCTACTGTTGGTTTGAATAACAGCAACTAGCTAAGTACAACTGAAGCAGTGTCCAAGACAGTTGGTATTTATAGAAATCAAGAATGATCC
This sequence comes from Doryteuthis pealeii, assembly GCA_023376005.1. NCBI lineage: Eukaryota > Metazoa > Mollusca > Cephalopoda > Myopsida > Loliginidae > Doryteuthis > Doryteuthis pealeii. The sequence goes on from CM042140.1 coordinate 143,425,792, forward strand.
ATTCATGCATTTGGGTGATTCCATTCCTTGAGTTCTGATTGGCTGCTTGGTTTCAATGATATTGTGGAGTTTTATAAATACCCTGTCAGTCTGCAGTAGAATTGTGACGAGATGGGATTGTATTGAGTTACAACTGCTCGTTGCCGTGTCTTACCAATTCGACGGTAATTGGAACTTACCTTGATTATTCTTCAAGCACCATCATTAAACCTAGAACCTGAGGCAGATCCTCTACTGACTGAGCTAAACCGCAAATTGTAATAGTATGAAAATGTAGATATCTTACCCAACCCTTCTGGTATGGGTAATTTAATACAAGGCTATGTAAAACTTTTAAATTAAAATAACCTTGGTTATCATGTTTAATTTTACTTTGAATAGCGTTTGGGGACAACCCCCTCCCCCTTTGTTAAAGAGTTCTGCTAATAGTCACTAGGTTGCAGGGTAAAACCAGATATAAATGCAAGTGCACAAACTCAAAGTTCTTTTTGGTCTCAACAACAAATTGGCCCACACGTGCGTACTTCGCTGCTTAGCCAAGTAACATGTGATGTCACTTTCCTCCTAGCATGCACAACAATGCACAACAATGCCTTGAACAGACCAAATTCTGGTTCTCTGGGACACAGGATTTTTTCATCCCCACCAACCAGCAAAGAACAATACATCTCTTAGATATGTAAGTTTTCACACCAAACTTCTTTATGATAAACCTTAATGGCTTTTTGAGTGATATTTTCCTTACTGCTGCTGAGGTATTTATTTTCAAGAACTCTCATCAGGCTAGATTGACATGAAGTATCTCATCTAGGAGTTTGATAGATCTGTTTGAAAATTATTGTTATTGGCTAGGAATGCTTGAAACTATATAACTGTGCAGACAAATGATTATTAATATTACTAGCAAGAATACATGCCCTTCTTTCTCGCATAAGTATTTAAGTTTTAATGTGATGAAATATATTAAATTAGAAAGACTAACAAAGTTAAATAAGAATGGTTATAAAAGATTACACTTATTTTAATTATATTTTAATTGGTTTCTATACAAAATCATTCATAGGATTGATTTTAATACTTTTGAAAAAAAAACAATAATATTAGAAATCAATAACACCAAGTAATTATTTATTAAACCCAGTATTGTTAAAACCAGTATGCAAATTAACCACAGCATATATCATATAAACCTTTATTTCTAAGTGATATGTAAGACACATTGCAGGATTTTAGTTTTTTAACATTTTGCAGGGATTTTGACAATAAATACTCATTGATAGATTTATGCAATTCCTGTAGGTATTGTGATGTAAGCTAGTGACATAGTTTCAGTTACAAACTGATACTGAATTGTGCACTGAAATTGGCATTGTTATTGGTAACACAATTTTTCAACAAATAATCCTTATCCCCTTTTTAGACAGATCTGTAAATTAACCATTTAATGTGTACAATGTAAGGGAAACAACTATGTAGGGACCAATATTTGTTTGCGATCCCATAATGCAACGTGATTTTCGCCCAGGCTAACAGTTAAAAGTTTTTGGAGAAAATTTGTTCTATCTTAGTAGTCCCTTGACGCTGGTTTTCTCAAATTTCCTGTGAAATTACTGGAATTTCTAGGACCCATTATTGTAAGTTATCAATTGTTGTTTTAAAACCCCCTTTTCCCAGTATTTCACGGTGTTCTGAAGAGCAATAAAATCACTGTTTATTCAAATATAAATGTAGTTTTGTGTTTTAATTTTCTACCAGAAGAAGTATCAAGGAGCTGCTACAAAAGTACAAGACCCTTTTGATGCATCTGGTGTCAAAACACACGAGTATCTTCTGGATTATGTCCTTCTAAAGAGATATGACCTGAGAGACTACTTGAATAGTTGGGTAATAAGAAGTACTGGTCAGATCATAAACTTTTTAGAGCGAAGTTCAGCCGCTTCACAACTTTAATTGCCAAAGTGCCTAAAAGAGGCTAATTTTGAATGAAACTACATCTGAATATAAATTAAGCTAGATGAGGTTGGTTGGTTGGATTTTATGGCATGTCAACCCTTGTTGGGTTATAATGTACCGAAAACATTTTATTTTATTTATTCTTCATGGGTACTCAATTTTTTTTAAACACATTTTTTAAACTCATTTTTTTCTATTTAACCCATAGATGGGACCATAACAGGTACTACCACTTCCAATTTAGATATCTATCGGTTGTGCCAGAAGAATACACCAACTGCATCTCTACAGAGGGGTAAAATCTCTTCAATAGGGCCACCTGTTTGGTGACAACCTGTGATGCTTAAGGATGGAATCCTGGTGGCTGAGCAGTCCAAGACATGCAACACTCCACTTTGACCTTTACTTGGGCTAGATGGATGGTTGGAGAGGCCCACTCTAATCAATCAGCTGGTCATGTCAAGCCCTAGTACCTATATGATTGATCCAATCCTATTGCCTTTATAGCACCCCCAACCCACTAATTCTTTTTATCATATATGAACTAGAAGGTGGTGGCGGAGGGTCTTAGTATCTAGGGTATGACATTAAACTGCATCTAATGGGGAGGTTCTAATTCTGGAGCTCTGGGGAGTATGGAGTACCCCTTCATCACCATTACCTCCAGGTCCACCATGAGTGGTAGTACCTGTTAGGGTTCTATCTATGGGTTAAATAGCTTTTTAAAAATGAGTATTAAAAAATGTGTTTAAAAAAATTGAGTTTAAAAAAAAATTGAGTACCCATGAAGAATGAATAAAACAAAATGTTTTCAGCAGAAAATAACCCAACAAGGGTTGACATGTCGTAAAATCAAACAAACCAAATCAAACCAATTTAGATACACATGATTGAACTTGCACCCAAGAGCAATATCATTGCCATTTTTAGTCTTGGTTGGATGATTATTATCTGTTGGAACAGAAATTGTAAAATAATTCAACTTAAAATCCAATTAGAAATTAATAATAATAATAATAATGAAATTTATTGTGTACAGTGCTCAGGTGCACCACAACTCATCAAAGTCTCATGTCTAGTACACAGAATAATGTATTAGTGTCATGAACAGTTTACAGTAGTAATATGCATGTATGTGTGCGCGTGTGTGCATATGTGTGTGGAGAGGGGCATCAGGTATAGTGTCGGCGGATTACAGGAAGCATGGAGGCTTTGAAAGATTCAGTGCTTCGGCAGCCTACACCGGACGCGGGCAGCTTATTCCATGCCTCCGCAATTCTGAGCGTGAAGAAATGTTTCTGAAAGTCACATGAGCAGTGCTGTTTTATGACTTTATTGTAATATAATAATGTATAAAATACGGTTTTATAAAACAATGAAACACATTTTAATATTTTTGGCAAATTTGTTGTTGATTATTTATGAATAAAAAGTAAAAATTAAAACTATTTAATAGATTTTTTTAAAGATTTTTGTTAATAAAGGTTGAAATAAAGATAAAGGGAAATAACTGCATTTTTTTACTGTTTATAAAAAGTTATCTACTTGTAGATTATTACAACATCGCAAATTCTTTCAATTATTTTTTTCTTCATATTTTATCTAAAATTATCAGAAAAAAAAATAAGATAAAATAATTGAAGATGCTACATCAATAAACGGATCTTTCTTGTATATTTAAAAATATAAAACAGTTGTCAAACTGTTTTTTTTTTAAGGCAACAAATGAAATATGATGTTCAACATTTTGATTTTCAGATTTTATCTATTTATGTTCTTCCAAAATCTTTCATTAAAAAAAAGGTTCCATTCACACTTTCAGTCTTTTATCTTTTTATTGATACAGAAATTATTTTCAGTTATATATCACTCCACCAATATTTTGCGCCCCCAAAATAAAGGGGGGGGGGGTCTAAAGTTAAGTGACCTGAAAAAAAAATCAGAAAGTTTTTAAATAAAATAACTGATGTATTATAAATTAATTCATAGATAAATCAACATTGAACATTTCATCAAAATCAGATGATTCCCTGATTTTTGGTGATTTATTTTTCAATTAGAGGTAGAGATTTGGTTTTGTAAAATACGTCTATGACGTCACAATTATTTGTACCTATGATGTTGATGTACGTTGGTGTTGTATTTGACATAAAATAAGTAGGATTTTTATCTATTAGATTTACTAGTACAAAATAAAAAAAAAAACACCCTCTGGGTGATGTAAAAATAGATTTTTGAAACATATTGCCTGAAGGGTGGGAGTAAAAAATTCAATGTCAGCGAGTTTGTACCCTAAGTAAGTAAAATCATCAAATTCATTAAAGGATTAAAAAATAAAACAATTTGAAATGTAAACTTTAAATATGTATTAAAATAAAACAAACTATATATAGATATATAATACCAGTCATGTATTTATTAAAACTTGTTTTAAAAAACAATGAGGACTGTCTAATGTTGCATGTTCAAATTTTGAGTGTATTTATTCTATGTTATGACGATTTTGGGTAATGTGACGTAAGCAGTGACGTAATTTTTGTTACAGACAAAAACCGGAAGTGAATCTCCATTATTAATAGAAGATATGTAAAAATCAGTATTCATTTTTATTAAGAAGTTCTTTTGTTTCTTTAACCAAATTTCATCATCATCATCATGTCGCGATTGCAGCACGGGTATCCATGACAATCCTTCGCCACCCCCCTATCATGCATTACACCTGGAAGCTCCTCTGCGGAGCAGCCAGCATCTTCACATAACTGGTCAATGTAGGTCCTTGCTGGGCGCCCCACACTTGCATGTCCATGTGTTGGCTTCCACAGGAGAACGTCGCTGATGAGTTCATCCCTGCTTCTCCAGCAGTGTCCTGCATGCCTTGTCCGTCTCACTCGGATAGTTTGTGAGATGGGGGGCAGGTGACCGTACAGCTGTTTCCTTGTGGGGTGCTGTTTCCACGACTTATTCAAGACTGCACGCAGCATTCTTGTGCAGCTCCCATCTAGCTTATTCTCAAGACGCTTTGTCAGGGTCCAGGTGGTGCAGCCATACAGCAGTACCGACACAACCACAGCCTGGAAGAACTGTCGCTTCAGCTTGCCAGGGAGATCGGACCTCCATATGACTGATAATCTATTTGTGGCCGCCCATGCCTTTGCTATTCGTGTATTAACATCGCTCTTTGTGGAGGAGATATTACCACCTAGGTATGTGAATTGTTCTACTGGCTTAAGAGGCTTGCCGTCGAGTGTGGAGATGTCTCCTTTATTTTTGAAATTCATGAACTCTCTTTTACCGGAGTTCATATAGAGGCCTATATTCTTTGCTGACTTCTCCAAGCTATGTAGCAGTGATTCAGCCTGTGCCGGTGTATCTGCAAGAAGTGCAAGGTCATCAGCATAGTCCGCATCTGTGATTGTTTGTGCGGGATATCGCCTGCTTCTTGCCTTTTTTAGTGTGAAACCTTTTTCTTTTATGGTATCTATGATGTTCGGAGTACGTAGTCTAGGCATATTATAATATAATATGGTGCCAGTGTGTCTCCTTGAAGGACTCCAGCAGCGATGTAAGAAATCTGTGTCGCCATCAGGTGAGCGTACCATCGCTTTAGTGTCTTTGTATAGCATCATTATAACTGAAACCGTTTCATTGGGGAGCCATATGCTAATAGTATTTGTTCCATTTTTCCTCTATGTATAAAATCAAATGCCTTGGAGAAATCTAGAATATAGCGTTGCCTCTAGATTCTTTGCTCGTACCCCTTCTATGATCCGTCGAATAGTTAGGATCTGAGAGGTTGTGGATCGATTTATGCGGAATCCATTTTGGTTTCTCCTAAGGATTTTTTCTATTTCAGGCCGGATGCGATTAAGTAGAAGGGCATTATATATCTTGGCTGCAATGGCAGTGAGAGTTATACCTCTGTAGTTTTTAGCGATTCCGAGATCTCCCTTTTTAGGGAATGGGAGGATGCAGCCTTTCGTCCATTTATCTATTCTATTTTGTCTATATATTGCATTGCATAGCCTAAGCAGTATGTCATTGAACTTTCCTATCTTCCACACCTCCGGGGGTATTTCGTCGAGTCCTGCTGCTTTTCTACTTTTTAGCTTCTTTAAAGCTTGGTTGATTTCATCTATTGACCAAATTTAATCCCGATTAAATAGATAAATAAAAAGAGGCAATTAAAAAAAATATTCCACACTTTCAAAATCTTAATAAATGCCATTTATTCAGGAAAAGTAAAATATTTTCTAAAAGATATTTCTCTTGATATTTAAAGTCAGTTTAAATCTTAGCAAATATCTATGGCAAAGAAAACAGAGTAGAGGTTGAAACTTCAAATAGTCAAATTAGAGACTGTATAATTTTTTTTCTAATGACAAAATACTGTTGCCAATTTGGCTTAGCCAAATCAGTCGACACCTCAACATTTACGTATGAAGGTACATAACCAATTGCTTATACGAAATAGTCCCGCTTATGTAACGAAAGAGTTATTCCCCCTTGAACTTGGGATACCTTCCCTTAGAAGAACTTTCAAATAAGACACTATTATAAAATGACTATTGTCATCTCAGTCTCAGTCCTGTCAACTCTGTTAAATTTTAAAACTGAATAAAACTTCCGAAGACCCGTTCGTTATCGCATTTTCATTACAATTCATTCAGTCTTAAAATGGAAGTTTCTATGTAGGTATGTTCAAAATCTCGAGTTAAAGGGAGATAAATGATGTTTTCGATTTTGTGAGTGAAAATGGTAAATATTATACGTGTCGATTTGTGGAGGTGCGTGGTGTAATGGTTATCGTCGTAGGAAATGGATGCATCGAGACGAGTTCAAATCTTGGATTTGGCTGTTTGCATTTCACATATCGCTAATACTAGCCTTGGGTAAAGATAACAAAGGGAGATAATACATTTTTTAAAATCTTAATTTTAAAACAATTTGTCGAAGTTTAATAAAATTTTCACCAATTTATTCATTAATTAATTTATAATGAATAGCTTATTTTATAAAAAAAAAAGGAAAAAAAGTGTTTTTTTTGTCCAATCAGAATGTAGACCTTTGTTCATTTGAAGAAAAAGAATTCCCGTCCCTAATTTTTACATTTCTAGAAAGAACAAATCCTGAAGAACATTTTATTTTTGTGTACAGATCACCAACGTATTGAAAAAAAGAGTTATCTCCCTTTATGATTTGAACTAAAAAAGACGCCAATTAATTTTATTGTAATGTCTATCATAGATTTTTATTTATTTGCATAAAAATGTACTATTTTTTGTCACATAAACACACTTATCTCCCTTACATAGTATGATTGAGCATAGCTAGCTAATACTCTTGGGAAAGGTATGAATCCAACTATTTTCCATCCAGCTATGGGTAAATAGTAAGACAGACTGTGTTCTTTCTTGGTACGACAGCCGGTCTAGGAGAAGGAAATCACTGAATTTAAACCTGGTAAACTCCGCTTAAAAATTGACCTCGTGTCACACCCTGCTCGTGTGGAGCGGTCGGTAAATAATTATACGTGTCAATTTCATAGTTACACTGCGTAAGTAAAAAACGTACGAAAACAAACAAACACACACACACACACACACACACACACACACACACACACACACACACAAGGACACGCTATGAAACGGTTGTTTCTGTTCCCAGAGTAAAAATCTGAGTATTTTGAAGTAAAAATGAAAATCCCATTTGTCCTAAAGAACTTATCTGTCTTCTGTAAACGGAAAGGGGGGGGGGATGAAAAAAAAAAAACAATCGTTTGTAATGATTTTTAAAATATAAAAATATCGGAAAATATGTTGCGCAAAATTGCGCATTTTTAGATAGATAAAATAAATCTTTATTCCTAATAAAAATGTTGTTTACAGCATGCTAACTTTCAGACTTTTAGAATCCCCAATTGAATTTTTTAAAGTAAATAAAAAAAGCCAATTGAATCAGAGAATAGATTTTTTTTGGCATAAATTCAAAGAATAGTATTGTTTTAAAAACTACGAAAAGCGAAAACACCTAACAAAAATTATTTTTTGAGTTTAAAAACATAACTTTTAAATTTTCAAGTAACTTTTAAAATATAATAACAATGAAAATATATTAGTACTGTGCTCAGGTACACCATAATTCACCAAAGGCTCATTATATACATATATTATATATATAGTATATTATTCTATATGCTAATGCCGGGAAAATGAATAGCATATAGTCATAATATATATATGTGTGTGCGTGCACGTGCATATGTGTATAGAGGGGGGATATCAGGTATAATGTTGTTGAATTACAGGAAGCATGGAGGTTTTTAAAGATGCAGTGTTTCGACAGCGTACAATGGATCCAAGCAGTTTATTCCATGCCTCGGCAACTCTGAGCGTTAAAAATGTTTCCAAAAGTCATGTGAGCTATGCTGTTTTCTGACTTTGTAGGTATGCCCACGTGTGTTAGAAACATGGAGATCAAAAAGGTGCTCAAGGTTGCTGTTGACTCTTATGAGCGTTTACCAAGTCAGTTGCCAGAGACGAATCCATGACCAGGATAGCAAGATGTTCAGAATATGGTAGATGCCAGGACACCCTAGGCCTTCTTGAAAATTCTAGAGATGTGTTTCGTCCAACGTAAATCGATGCTAGCAGTAAAACCTATGTCACGTTCAAAAGAAGAAGATATTAGTGTTGTGGAGGGTGTGTGTGTATGATAGGTTTTTCCTCCCAAAATGTATGATGGTACATTAGTCTACAGCCAACTTGAGTTACCAGTCAGTGATCCATTTCTGCACTGTGTCCAGGTCTGACTGCAGAAAAGATCTGCAGCACTCAGGATTTGTGTTTTTATCTCAAGGTACAGCTTGATGTCATCTGAATATTCCAGTACTGTGGTATTCGTTAATTTAGCATCTATGTCATTAATATATGCAACAAACAAAAGGGGACCAAGAACAGGCCCCTGCGGTACATCCATATCATCTAGTACGGTGGGGAGTGCTGCCCAAGAACTGTAATTACCAGTTGAGAATGAAGGAATTCAACCAGTTAAAAAGATCATTCTTCACGCTCATTCACGAGAGTTTTGCCATAAAAGTCTTTTGTGCGGCACAGAATTAAAGGCCTTAACAAAGTCAAGGTAAAAACGTTTACTCATGAGTCTCCATCAATGATCCATGTGATGTCTTCTAGAAACTCGATAAGTTGATCACAATAGCCGGAGTTTGGATAAATCCAAACTTTTATTGACTTTTTTTAAATGTGGTCTTCTAGAAATGCAAATATTAGGGAGTGGACTTTTTTTATTCAAATGACCAAAGGTTAAAAGTCCCCCCCCCCCCTACAATGTTATTCAATTAAAAGCATTTTTTCGAGTTCTTTTAAAAATAAAATAAGCTATTCATTATGAAATTAAGTCCTTAATAAATAAAGTGCTTAAAATTTCATTAAAATTGGATAATTCATTGATTTTAGGGAATTGTTTTAAAATCAGAAAATTTTTTTTTTTCATTACGTCCCTTTCGTAATTTTGAATATACCCAATTTTATGCGATCGAAACGGTACGATGTTGACCCGAATTTTGTTACAGTTAACAAAACCTGGAAACACTGATCACAATTCTTTTTGTGAATTTTGAAGACGTAAACCTCAGTGAACCCAAACCGACAGCTAAAAAAAAAAAAAAAAAACAAAAAAAAACAAAAAAAAACTTGGATTACTGACGAATTACGTATTGCAATTTATGAAATTATCGCCGTTCGACACATCGTAGTTGCCTTTCCACCCACGTATTGTGGGGTTTGTATTCCTTGGCAGAATCGTGATGAAGTCTCTCACTGGGGGAACAAAGATAATCATTGCAGGAGATACTTTTGTGATCTGTTAAGTGGAGTTTCTATATTGGAGAATTGTTTCCTGGAATTCTTCGATATCGATCAGCCTAATTGTTCCTGTGTTACTCATGTGTTTTCATCTTTCTATTCGCACGACAGTTTAAATGAGAAAAGCCAACAGACGAAACTGTCCATTATCACTGGACAGCTCCTTAGGAATACCATAAATGACGAAAGCCTCACGAAGACATTTAATTTTCTCTCTGTGCGCCGCTAATGACTTGTATATTATCTGTAATTTAGAGTATCAATCGACGATATTAAGGTATGATTACTCTTTGTAGTGAAAATAGTCAATGGAAATGAATTAGAAGAGGTATGCAGATCCTGGGAGAATGTTGATGGTGCATTGGGTTAACTCTGAGCTATTGCATGTGGCATTTACAGTATAAATAAAAAGACAAATGACCGGTGGAAATAGAAGAAAAAAAATAAGGGAGTTATTCTGATATAAAATAAATACCGAAAATCGGAAAATTAATGCAAAAATTTTTTTACTGTTGTTTTTGCATATAATTAGCTTCTAGAATATCAGTGAACAAATTATACATCGATATTCGTTCTGTTTAATGGTGGGACCTAACTTTTAAATTGAGTTTTCTCCAAAGATTATTTGATAACAATACTAAAGTAGACTCTTTATTAAATAAAGATTTGTTTTTAGAATCTAAAAATATGAAATTTGAAACTTTAAATTAGACGTTTCTATTTTAATTGAATTTTTATTTTAATTAGGTGTATAAATTATTTCTGTTATGATAGGCAGCAATGGTAATATCTATTTTAAAGAATTTTGATTTATTTTCATTGAATCAGTTTGATTGAAACGATTCATTGATTCAACATTGAGTCAACACAGAAAATTTTTATTAAAATTAGAGAAATTACATTTTCTTCCGGTCAAAAGTTTTGTTAAAAAATTTTTCACGCTTTTTTTTTGTGTTTAGACCAAAAAGAAAAAGATATTTCATTTAAAAGTTATCAATTCTTCTGTAAATGAGTGTATTTATTTTTTTTGTTATTGATTTCTAAGAAGAAACTTTTATAAGCCTTAAATTCCTAAATAATATGATTTTACTCCGTAAATATATTAACAAAGCAGTCAAAAGTATTAAAAATAAATTACATGTGTAATATTATTTTCCTTTTTTATTTTACTGATGCTCGTTATGTTACTGATTTTCGACTTAGACAAAAAGTTGATCTTAAATAATCGTTTAATTTAATTTTAATTTGTTTTTTTTTAAATGAAAATGAAACAAGATTTTGGCAATACCTAATACCCTCGGAAACTACACTCCTCCAGCTATGGATAAATAGTAGAATAGACTAGGTTCTTTAACCTTACTTTAGCAACCAATCTAGTAGAAGGAAAACTCTGAATTCAAACCTGTTAAACTCAACTTAAGAAATTGACCTTGTGTTGTATCGTACTCGTTGGAGGGGGTTGGATATATATATATATATATATATATATGTGTGTGTGTGTGTGTGTGTGTGTGTGTGTGTGCTATTAGTCACTGTCTGAATTTGTTGCGGTATACCGCGACTGCTGGGTATGGTAGGTTAGTGGGTGGCATCGGGGTTGCCATCCGTCGGAGGCAGCGTCATTTTGAAGTAGGGCAATTCTGATAAGATTCGTCATGGGACGCTAGAGATGAGGCTCAGACCACTGCAGGCATCCCTCGTTATGTATAGGTTGTCTGCATTTTATGGTGACGTAATATATATTTGGGTGTTTTCCATGGGGTTTCCAAGGATGTTCCCTTCCGACAGATGTAGCCGTATTGCCCCAAATATTCGTACGGTTTTAGGAGTCATGCGCATCTACACGGGTCACACGGGTAGTATTTCGAACCTCTGTACCCCGAGGCAATGAAGCATTCCGATACGCATCAATGTGCTTTGACAACCAGTCTGCGGCAACCGTCAATTTACATATGCAGGGGGGGGGGTATCTACCCATACTGCTGGGTATATAAAGGGCGAGTTCTTATGAGACGATGAGAACGGTGAGAGGCATTCGTATAATCTCTCCAACAGTGCAGTCTTGAACAAGTCGTGGAAACAGCACCCCACAAGAAAGCAGCTGGATGGCAACCTGCCCCCCATCTCGCAAACCATCCGAGTGAGACGGACTAGGCATGCAGGACACTGCTGGAGAAGCAAGGATGAGCTCATAAGCGACGTTCTCCAGTGGAAGCCAACACATGGACATGTTAGTGTGGGTCACCCACCAAGGACCTACATTGACCAACTATGCGAGGATGCTGGTTGCTGCACAGAAGACCTCCCAGGACAATGAGTGATAGGGAAGGTTGGCGAGAGATTGTCATGGATATCCGTGTGCGTGCACGACATGGTGATATCTTACTTACTTACTGGAGTAGTTCGAGTAGCTGGTTGTCTCTTGCATAGCTGGACATTTCTAAAGATGCTGATCTGACTTTATTTCTTCTTCTTAGTTCTGGTTCCGTAGAAACTGGTTCGCTATTATTTTCCGACGATATAAGGCTATCTTTTGAGTGATCACATCTTTTCATTTTCAACAAGACTTCTCAACCGCGTCCGGAGTGAAGCAAAGACGATGTCTACATCATGGTGTCTTCCGCTAAAAAGCTGACTAACTAAGCTAAACTTAACTTTTATTCTCACGTTTCAGTGGCTGAAGCCAGGGGTCAATTACAGGTCATTACTTATCAATCATCTAACCCCTCCGATTTTGAATTTCAACGAATTTTGATTCAAAATCTAACTACACGAACCGTCCAAAAACAACGGTTTATAAATATATAACATGAGTCTGGGTGTTGGCTGTCCGAAATAGGGACAGTCAGACGATGACTTTTATGGCGCGGTGTGTGGTCAGGCGTTCCCGTGTTTCCGTGGTTGGAGAATGTGTTGTGCTCTTGGATGAAGATGGTCTTGCCGCGGTTGCGTCTATTGGACATTGAAGGCGGTTGTTGAAGGTCTTAATTTCCTAGGTATGACGTTAAACTCTATCTGATGATGAAGTTTCAGTTCTGGGTAATATGGAGTACCCCTTCTTCACCATTACTCCCTGGTACATTCTGACCCGGGGTTTAGTACATGTTAGGATACCATCTATAGATTAAATAGAAAAATCAGTTAAAGAAAAACATGTTTAAAAAATTGTGTTAGAAAAAATGTTAAATACCCACATGAATGAATAAAACAAAACATCTTCGGCATAAGATAACCCAGCAAGGGTTGTCACGTCGTAAAATCCAACAAACCAATGATTGAACTAATATAAAATGACGAGTTTGAGAAACAAAGAAAAAAAGGATCGTATTCTAGAAATAGACAAAACCAGACTGACCGACGCCAAATTCAAAACTCCCGCCGACTAACGGGCATTCTGAGAGCGAGGCAAGTTTTCTAGTAGCAGAGGCAGAAAAGCAGTGGCAAGCTAAGTGAGCAGTCACCGACTACGATTCTCCTCGAACCGGGTGAACTAAAAGGACATGTAAGCTTTAACACTAATAAAATTTGTAAAAAGGAAAATTCATTAACAAACCACATCTTTGTAACTTGTTGTTCATTTGATACAATTTATAATACACATATATAAAGGACAATCTTGTTACGACTCAAAACTTCTTTGTACTTGCTTGTACTGTTTTGCTTGTTTCTTTGATGTTGCATTTCACATAAAAATATCTCCAACCAACCTACAACAAACCATTGAGAATATAACTTGAATAACTAAGGGAATTGTGACATTGATGGTGACGTTGTTAGTTATAGACAGACACACAAACAATCTCCATTATAATAAGACAAAATCCACGAGTGACTGAACTATCACAAAGAAAAAATAATAAATGACCAAGAATCCTGTTGAAATTTATTTGAATGTAGAGACATAAATATTTTGAAGGATAATGAATTTGCTTTCTCGTTGGATTGTCACTATTTGTTGTTGTGGCATTGTTAAAGTTCGGCAAGGACATTTACTAGAATTGTTGACAAGTCGAATGTTACATTTTTTGTGGAAAGCGATAAAAAATATGTGGCGTAAATTCAAATGTAATTTGCACGTGTGACAAATTGTTTGTATCTTTCCAGTCCCAGTTTCCTCCAAGATTCACAAGAATTTTTTCAGGTCACCTTCGTCAGTTTGAATTTTTTTTTCTTTTTGTTTGTAGAAAGTTAGTACGGTCACAGAATTTGGTATTTTAATGTGGAGATTTTAAATTGCACCAGTTGTACTCTGGTTCTGTCAGATTTTAAGAGTCGAAAGGAACGAGGTAGTGTTGATAGCAATAGCAGCAGCAGCAGCAGCAGCAGTAGTAGTAGTAGTAGTATAGTAATATTCATAGTTGTTTGAATTTAACCATGTGTGTTGAAGAATTATTATGTAGTGATACATTAAAACTAGGATGTCCAGAAATCGTAAAGTAAGCTAATAAAAAATAAAATTTAAACATTTCTTAAACTATTATAAAAATCAAGAATTGTCCGATTTTAATGAAATTTTCACCAAATTATTAATTAATGACTTAATTTTATAATGAATAGCTTTATTTTTTATTAAAAAAAATTTTTTTAATCAATTCAGAATGTTGATAAATTTGAAGAAAAAAATTCCAGTCCCAAATTTTTACATTTCTAGAAAGATCATATCCTGAAGACACATAAAATAATGAAAAATGAATAAATAAATAAACAAAAAATAAATAAAATAAAATAAAAAGATAAGAATTCAATATCCTAAAAAGTTATTTGAAAATTCAAAAGTTATTTTCTTAAAACTCAAAAAATAATTTTTGTAGCGTGTTTTTTTTTTTCGTAGTTTTAAAAACAATATTTTTCTTTGAATTGATGCAAAATTTTTCTCTGATTCAATTGGCCAATTTTTATTCACTTAAAAATTTAATTGTGAATTTTAAACGTCTGGAAGCTTCCATGTTGAACTTGATATTTTAACTGTCGATCAAGCCTTGTTTAATCTATCAAAACATGTAAGTGTAAAAATGCGCAATGTTGCACAACATATTTTCCGATGTTTTATATCTTTAAAAAAATCATTTTCTTTACAGAAGACTAAAAGGATATAAATTATACCCCTTTTTTCCAAAATAACCGGATTTTTAGTCTGGGGCCTGACAGCACGGATTCACACGACTCTCTCTCTCTCTCTCTCTCTCTCTCTCTCTCTCTCTCTCTCTCTCTCTCTCTCTCTCTCGATCCCGGCAAGTTTCCGTACAGCATCTAGTATTCACACAGAACTGATCAATGTAAGTTTTTGCTGGTCGGTCAACACTGATGTGACCATGTCTACAGTCCATAGAAGAACGTCAATTATGAGTCGTTCTTACTTCCCAGCAATCTCAGGGCCGTAGCAGCCGGGTTGGGGGTTAAGGATATTTTACAGGGTTTTATTTTAATAAAATGCAATATAGAAATAAATACAAGAAAGAAAAAAAACTATCAAAATAAGGTATTGGCAATTTTAATTGTACTTGCCGATAACCATTTTGGTAGCTTTTGATAGCTTAAGGCTGAATTCCAAATTTTCATCCCCACTAAAACATTTATCTCTGCTACGATCCTGGGTGTCCATTTACAGGATATACACCTGATGATGGCACTACGGAGTGCTGAAAGTACTAGGGACGAAGAATTTGGTGGTCTAACCAACAAACCCCCCCCCAAAAAAAAAAAACTGGCCAGAAAAACTAGGAAAAATCGAAAAGAAACTCGTCAGACATGAAATGTTCAACACTGTATGCGTAAAAGAAAAATGCTGCCGAAGTATATATATATATATATATATATATATATAATATATATATATATATATTAAGAGGTTGATTTAGAAGGCCATCACAATGCAGTTTGGAATAAATAAAAAAATAATAATACGGTAACAATGGTGGTGTGTGTTGACCTGTTTTTTTTATTATTTCTTGAATTTTCGAGGTAATACCTCTTTATCAAAAGAATTGAACTGAAGCAGTACAGCTATGGCATTTCTTCCTAAATGAATTTTTTTTTTTTTTTTTTTTTGAAAATGACGTTATTTTTGAAATAACTGTATTCCCGTGTGAGCGTGAATGCGTTTATTTTTATTTTTATTTTTTTTTGTACGTGTGCGTATGTTGTAATGCGCGTGACATTGAAAATGCGTGTTGGCTGTGACGTTAAGACTGTATCCTAGCGCGGGATTTTGTACGTGGGTATGTGCGAATGAAAAAGTGTATTTGTGTTTTGTGACGTTTCCTGTTGGATTTTACATCAATTTAATCATTTAATATTATTAATATTATTATTATTATTAATATTATCATATTTATTTGCTTATTTACTTATTTATATCTAATTCAATTTATCTTTTTATATTTTTAATATTTTAAATATATATATATATATATAATATATATATATATATATTATATATATATTTAATTATTTATTTAATTTTTTTTTCCTTAACAACTAGTGTGCAATGGCTTGTGTGTTTGTATGTGTGGGCGAGATGTTGGGCTATAGATTTGAGTGCGTGTTTCGTATTAGTCTTCTCGTTGTAGATTTGTTTCATTAGTAATTCTCCATTGTGCATGTGGGTATGTGTTTTGTGTGTGTGTGCATATACTGTTACATGTGTGCGTTGGTTGTGGGTTTATTGTATGATGAACTCTGCGCTGAGTTCACTCCTGTTATTGATCTCTGGGTGTAATCTAGCGATTAGCAAGGCCTCTTTAATTCTGAGATTACCCAAATTTCTCTCTCGAGCCTCTATATTGACTGTTATATTTCTTTCTGTGTTGTTGCATTTAACTAAGTGTTTACGGAAAGTGGATGCTTGTGTGTGTAAGTGTTCTTTGATTCTAATGTGTAGTGGTCTTGTGGTGCTACCTATGTAAAATTGGTTACATATATTACATTTTGTGCGGTATACCACATTCACTTCGTGGCACATACCTGTGTCGCGGATGGGGCAGTTCGCTAGTGTACAACTAGTGGCCTCCTTATGGCGGCTTTTGGAGAGTTTTCTCCTGAGTGATGGTCCGTAATGGGCAAGTTGTATATCCAGGCCCTCCTTCCGTATCGCCCTACGTATTGCTGTGGTTATATTTTCGTTGAAATGTGGTAACCTTAAAAAACAGGCATTGGACGTGAGATGGTGTTTTGTGGATTCTGTTTGCTTGAGTCGTTTTGTGATTGAAGTGGGGTAACCATTGTCTTTTAGTGTGGATATAAATTGTCTGGTGTGTGTGATCTGGTCCTGCTTCTTGCTGCATTTGTTTCGGATACGGGCAAGTTCGTTCTTTATGTATCCAGTCTTTGCCCAAGGGTGCCATAGTGTACGCTTCAGTTCAATTCTTTTGATAAAGAGGTATTACCTCGAAAATTCAAGTACAGGTTTGTTACCGACTGCATTGTGATGGTGCTTCAAGCAAATTATGAAACTCTCTTATCTCTACGCCTGAGCCAGGATGAATTTGCCAAAATCAAGGAACTGATGAAGCTATCGGAGAAACGCGCTAGGATCGGCTGCCAAATTAACTTCCTCAAACGCTGCAGAAAATACAATATAATTCCCAACACATCAGAAACATCCACCTACCAACATGCTTCCAACTACCAAAATTTGAGCGGACACTGCACTACCTTCATACGTTCCTGATCAAGAAAATGATACAACACCTACATCTCACTCTACACAAACACATAAACACATACAACGAGCGATAACAACACTACCCACTACAACAACTATACCCATACCACAAATTATAAACCAAATCTACCACTACAGCGTGGACCATGAAAAAAAACGTCTAAAACAAAAATTCCAATGGACTCAGAACAAACAACACCAACGCAACACACAACGCAAATATGCAGGAAAAACGAATGACTTTAAAGATGAACCACACAACACAATACCACAAAATCAGCCACGTGTTACGGACTTATCACACTCCCTAACTAATGAAGAAAAGGAGCTACTTAGTCTAGGACCCAAGTTTATATTGTCTCAAAAAATAAATGACAAACTACTACTGGACCTTGAGACGAACTTTTGTCGAACTGCATACCAACTAAAATGGCTAACCTTCATCGATAACACACCCAACCCCACAGATACAACAAATAAAAACAACCAACTCCCTACTTACACATTAGATAACCCACTACACACCACCTCCAGCCAACCAAGTACTAGATTCAAAACTATCTAGACTCAAACAATCAATATTCCAAATCATAAAAGGAAACAAAAAAATAACACCCAACCTTTCTAGAGCACAACACAACACCATTAAAAAACTAAAAGAGAAAGAATTAATTTACCTGCCCTCTGATAAAGGAAAAGAGTTCTGCATAATCCCTAAGGATACGTACAACAACTTGGCATTCGAACACCTTAACAACAACGAACTCTATACAGAGGTCACAGATACAACGCCTACCCAAATAGAAAACCGCATAAACACCACATGGACCAAAATCTGCAAAAATAGAAAACTCCCCAACAGATACAAAACAACTTCACTAGCAAAAATAGCACCCTACCAAGGTTTTACCATCTAATAAAAACACATAAAACCAATTCAACACCGCAAATTAGACCAATAGTCTCCAGTGTGGAAGGACCACTATATAAGACATCATGGCTCCTTTCAAAAATACTGAAACCAATATTAGCGACTCTCCCTGGACATGTCAGCAACTCTGACGAAGTCATTCACAAACTGCAACAAACCCAATCAAATATACTCGAAAATAATAAATACGCATTTAGCTTGGACGTTACCGCTCTATACACATCAGTACCAGCTCAACCAGCGGTCGACCTGTTGACTGAACGGATAGCATCATCCGGCCTATACTGCTACAACCTCACCCCTCAAGACATACACCAACTTCTATCAATAATCGTAGACAACACATACTTCACGTTTCAAGAACGAACATATAAGCAAATAAAGGGCCTGCCGATGGGATCCAGCCTCTCGGGCTTACTGGCCATCTCCTACATGGACAGACTTGAACGCCAAGCACTTAATATTTGCCGCTCTTGTGCCTTCTTCACCAGGTATATAGATGATATTCTCATCCTCACATCTTCCCGTGAAGAAGCCAACAAAATCGCATCAACATTCAACAACATAGACAACAACATACATTTCACCATAGAACATCCTGACTGCACAGGATCATTATCACTGTTGGATTTCCGACTTAAGGTATTAAACAAGGGAGAAATCCACACCGACTTCTATAGAAAATCGGCCAGCAGAGACTTGTTCGTCCACCACAAATCGGCACTCCCCCTTGGGGCAAAGACTGGATACATAAAGAACGAACTTGCCCGTATCCGAAACAAATGCAGCAAGAAGCAGGACCAGATCACACACACCAGACAATTTATATCCACACTAAAAGACAATGGTTACCCCACTTCAATCACAAAACGACTCAAGCAAACAGAATCCACAAAACACCATCTCACGTCCAATGCCTGTTTTTTAAGGTTACCACATTTCAACGAAAATATAACCACAGCAATACGTAGGGCGATACGGAAGGAGGGCCTGGATATACAACTTGCCCATTACGGACCATCACTCAGGAGAAAACTCTCCAAAAGCCGCCATAAGGAGGCCACTAGTTGTACACTAGCGAACTGCCCCATCCGCGACACAGGTATGTGCCACGAAGTGAATGTGGTATACCGCACAAAATGTAATATATGTAACCAATTTTACATAGGTAGCACCACAAGACCACTACACATTAGAATCAAAGAACACTTACACACACAAGCATCCACTTTCCGTAAACACTTAGTTAAATGCAACAACACAGAAAGAAATATAACAGTCAATATAGAGGCTCGAGAGAGAAATTTGGGTAATCTCAGAATTAAAGAGGCCTTGCTAATCGCTAGATTACACCCAGAGATCAATAACAGGAGTGAACTCAGCGCAGAGTTCATCATACAATAAACCCACAACCAACGCACACATGTAACAGTATATGCACACACACACAAAACACATACCCACATGCACAATGGAGAATTACTAATGAAACAAATCTACAACGAGAAGACTAATACGAAACACGCACTCAAATCTATAGCCCAACATCTCGCCCACACATACAAACACACAAGCCATTGCACACTAGTTGTTAAGGAAAAAAAAAATTAAATAAATAAATTAAATATATATATATATATATATATATATATATATATATATATATTTAAAAATATTATAAAATATAAAAGATAAATTGAATTAGATATAAATAAGTAAATAAGCAAATAAATATGATAATATTAATAATAATAATAATATTAATAATATTAAATGATTAAATTGATGTAAAATCCAACAGGAAACGTCACAAAACACAAATACACTTTTTCATTCGCACATACCCACGTACAAAAATCCCGCGCTAGGATACAGTCTTAACGTCACAGCCAACACGCATTTTCAATGTCACGCGCATTACAACATACGCACACGTACAAAAAAAAAAAAATAAAAATAAAAATAAACGCATTCACGCTCACACGGGAATACAGTTATTTCAAAAATAACGTCATTTTCAAAAAAAAAAAAAAAAAAAAAAAAAATTCATTTAGGAAGAAATGCCATAGCTGTACTGCTTCAGTTCAATTCTTTTGATAAAGAGGTATTACCTCGAAAATTCAAGAAATAATAAAAAAAATACAGGTCAACACACACCACCATTGTTACCGTATTATTATTTTATTTATTCCAAACTGCATTGTGATGGCCTTCTAAATCAACCTCCTAATATATATATATATAATATATATATAATATATATATATATAAATATATATATATACTTCGGCAGCATTTTTCTTTACGCATACAGTGTTGAACATTTCATGTCTGACGAGTTTCTTTTCGATTTTTCCTAGTTTTCTGGCCAGTTTTTTTTTTTTGGGGGGGAGTTTGTTGGTTAGACCACCAAATTCTTCGTCCCTAGTACTTTCAGCACTCCTAGTGCCATCATCAGGTGTATATCCTGTAAATGGACACCAGGATCGTAGCAGAGATAAATGTAGTGGGGATGAAAATTTGGAATTCAGCCTTAAGCTATCAAAAGCTGCCAAAATGGTTATCGGCAAGTACAATTAAAATTGCCAATACCTTATTTTGATAGTTTTTTTTCTTTCTTGTATTTATTTCTATATTGCATTTTATTAAAATAAAACCCTGTAAAATATCCTTAACCCCCAACCCGGCTGCTACGGCCCTGAGATTGCTGGGAAGTAAGAACGACCTCATAATTGACGTTCTTCTATGGACATGTAGGACATGGTCACATCAGTGTTGACCGACCAGCAAAAACTTACATTGATCAGTTCTGTGTGAATACTAGATGCTGTACGGAAACTTGCCGGGACGAGAGAGAGAGAGAGAGAGAGAGAGAGAGAGAGAGAGAGAGAGAGAGAGAGAGAGAGAGAGAGAGAGAGTCGTTGTGAATCCGTGCTGTCAGGTCCCAGACTAAAAAATCCGGTTATTTTGGAAAAAAGGGGTATAATTTATATCCTTTAGTCTTCTGTAAAGAAAATGATTTTTTAAAGATATAAAACATCGGAAAATATGTTGTGCAACATTGCGCATTTTTACACTTACATGTTTTGATAGATTAAACAAGGCTTGATCGACAGTTAAAATATCAAGTTCAAACATGGAAGCTTCCAGACGTTTAAAATTCACAATTAAATTTTTAAGTGAATAAAAATTGGCCAATTGAATCAGAGAAAAATTTTGTATCAATTCAAAAGAAAAATATTGTTTTTAAAACTACGAAAAAAAACAAAAAACACGCTACAAAAATTATTTTTTGAGTTTTAAAGAAAATAACTTTTGAATTTTCAAATAACTTTAGAGAGGCTGGATCCATCGGCAGGCAAATACAGTTATTTCAAAAATAACGTCATTTTCAAAAAAAAAAAAAAAAAAATTCATTTAGGAAGAAATGCCATAGCTGTACTGCTTCAGTTCAATCTTTTGATAAAGAGTATTACCTCGAAAATTCAAGAAAGAAATAATAAAAAAAATACAGGTCAACACACACCACCATTGTTACCGTATTATTATTTTTTTATTTATTCCAAACTGCATTGTGATGGCCTTCTAAATCAACCTCCTAACCAATACATACACAATGCTTCAAGCAAATTATGAAACTCTCTTATATATATATATATATATATATAAAGGTGAAATTATCCAAATGATTGGTATGTTGGGAGATAATTCTATTTGGAATCATCAATATCTCCTGTAAATCCACAATTCATGCTCATGTTGATGCACACTTTTAGATTTATACAAGTTTCATTTACAAATCCCTAAGAGAGCTCAATGTAGGATAATTAATGAATAGATTAAATACTGAGCAAGTAATTAATTAATTAATTTTATACTGAGCAATGTTTACCCTTTCGATAAAAAGAAAAGCTTAACAAATCATCACTTGGCTATGTAATATATATATATAATATATATATATATATATATATATATATATATATATATGTGTGTGTGTGTATGTGTGTGTGTGTGTGTGTGTGCGTATGCTTCTTTGTTGGTATATCTGATGAGTATAATTTTCTATATATATATATATATATATATATATATATATATATATATATATATGTCTATGATATATATTTTTGGGGATTTGGTGTGAAGCATGGGTAAAGTGTGAAATAAATGAGAAATAGAGTTGGATGTTTTGTGCTAAGTTACATTTTATTTCATCCAATATTTCGAGAGAAAGACTTCCCATTTAAAAGGATTTTTAGACTGGTTGACTACTGTGGTCACTGGCGATATTTATGGGTCAGGAGCATTGATTTCTCGGCCTGCTTTGGACTTCAGATGACCTCTCGATTTGTGTGGTTAGAATTGGCTGGAGTCAGGGTGTTTTTGATGTTTAACTATCTTCATTACCCTCTTTATTGGTGGGTTGGGATTGGGTGTAGGTATATGGGTCACTGGTGCGGGGCGGGGTTGAAAAATTTGTAAGCATTTAGGATATCTTGATCTGAGTTTAACCCGTGTGAAATATTGGATGAAATAAAATGGAACTTAACACATAACATCCAGCTCTGTTTTTCATTTATTTCCCACTTTACCGATGCTTCACACTAAATCCCCCAAAATATACATTATATATATATATATATATATATATATATATATATATATATAGGAAGATAGTTAGATTCTGTTTACTCTTAACATTTGACTTCCGGTGTTCGAATAATGAAAATTTATCAATGTAGACATTTCTTCTTCAGTCATTTTGTTCATTTCATTTATTCCCATTTCTTCATTTCTTTCTCCTGCAACGTCTGCCATGGGAAAAGGGGCAAACATATTATTGAAACGACCCCAGGCTTCCCACGCTTGTAAGAGAAAGTCTAGGCATATTTAAAAATAAAAAAATTTAAAAAACACTAATCGCAGAACACATGGTACCACAACATTATTAGGTTCATCTCTCTTCCCAACCCGTAACTTTGTTATCTATGAATATAATTATTACAGCATAACCAGTAAAAACTTCTCCATTCATTATATACAATCGTTGTCCTAAACAGTTTTCCTAATCAAGAACAATTTGAAAGAAACATTTTGTTGTGGTTTTTGTTCGAAACGAGATTAATAATTTTTTTTCAAGAATAAGTCAACTTATTAATTTTAATTAAATGGATTCAATGCGAGATTATTTATGTTTTGCTAAATTTTCTTACTCTTTTGCGAATTTAAAAGGTCATGTCTGGTGTGACGAGAAAAATGTGACTTTCATGTGAACATTAAATGCTATGGTCATTTACCATCTATATATGGACATAATTCAAAGTATATTTATTGTATAAAGAAAAGACGTGTCGGTTTTTCCACTTACCCATGCTTTTCATCTGGACATAAGTCCAGACGAAAAGCAATAATTGAATTCTTTCTCAACAAACAAGTGGAGAGCACCTCTATGATTATAACAATCACTGGATAAAACTGTCGGAATTATTTACAGTTGTTCATTTTTTTATGAAAGCATTTAACATTTATGTTATTTTGTACGTGAGGGCATTTTTTTATATCTAAAGGGCCCATTGAAACATATTGTCAACCAATTATGCACGAAGGAGATTCAATAGGGTATTAAAATCATTTGGAAATTTGCACAAGTTTATGAATTACACATTTGGAAAACGATTAAAGATTAAAACAAATCATTGGCTTCCCATGTGGTGACAGCAACAAATCATGAAGATTATTGCTACTTAAGTAGAATGTGTATTTATCTATTGAAGTCAGTCAGTTAGACAGTCAACAATTGGTTTGACTGGCCAAGCCTAACATGAAGTTACTAGTTCATTAATGAACCCACTATAACAGCTTAAATAATTCCTGCCACTGCTGCCAGGAAGAGTCCATTAAGCTGAGGAGGTGTTTGACTGTTCTACTGTCCAATAGTTAACAATCTGTAACAGTCATTTCCAGACTGCAGGTTCAATCCTGGCTAAGGGTGAAAGTAACACAGAATAACAATTATCAGTATTCTACATTATCAAGATTCAAGAAAACGAAAAACCGACATCCAGATTAAAGTGATTCATTTACAACATCCCAAAATCTGTCCCTGGGTCATTTTTGCAGAGTATCATATTGATTGCATAATATTCCACTGGTATTTAAGTTTAGAAGAAAATTAACATTTTATTAAAAAAAAAATGTTATGGGCGATACTGTATACAGGGTGATGGAAATTTACTCCCTATTTTAGACAATTTATAATTTTTCTTATGCAGATACATTTTTCTCAATTCTTTTTTTTGTTTTTGTTGTTCCCATTGCTGTTCCCATTATTAGTATTAACAAAACAATCACAATTAGTTTATATATCCAGATTAAAGTTCTACCTAAGAACATAATTAGTAATGATTCATTTCACAGTTTTGTAGAGAAAAATCTTTTAATTTGTATGAGTGCCACTGGTGGCTAAACAGTCCATGACATGCAACACTCTACTTTGGCCCTTACTTAGGCTAGAAGGGTGGTCGGAGAGGTCCTCTCTGACCAATCAGCTGGTCACGTCAAGCCTTAGCACCTATAGAATAGTCCCAACCCTATTGCTCTTATGGCAAGCTCCCTACCCTTTTTATCATATGTGCTAGAATTCTGGAGCTCTGGAAAATGTGGAGTACCACTTCATCACAATTACTCCCAGGTCCACTCTGACCCGGAGTGGTAGTACCTGTTAGGGCCCCATTTATGGGTTAAATAGAAAAATGAGTTTTAAAAAAAGATTGAGTGTCCATCAAGAATGAAGAAAACAAAAATGTTTTTGGAATAGAATAATCCAACAAGGGTTGACATGCCATAAACCAACCAACCAACCAACAAATTGTTTTTGTTTGAACACAAAAAGACGTAGCTGCTTGGACATATTTCGAACATATTTTTCTCTTTTGTATGTACACTCACACCATTGTGTCATACTTAAGTTTCCGTAATCTAATGATATTTATACTTAAAATGCAATTCTAATGATATTATCACTTGCGCGCTATTCGGCATTTGTACCCTAATTGTTATAGATTTTATTTGTATAACAATTGTGATATCTCTCAGCCTTTTATTCTTTATTACAGACACCAAGAATATGAAACATCAGTCGTTGACAGAATCAGAAAAGCATCCTTATGTCTTTACTGCAACTTGGGTTGCTCAACCAATTTCTTTTTCTTTTTGAACACAAAAGACGAAGCTTTTTGGACATATTTCCAACATATTTCTCCATTTATTAAAAACAAAACACTTGCATTAAAAAGTTGTATTTTCACGGGACCAGATGTTTGCCAAATTATTCAGTGAAAAGAACATAAAATTTTATAAAAGAGAAACAGACATTAAAGGATTTGAAACGCTTTGATGACGTTTATAGAAGTGGTTAAACATTTTCTTGTGAATAAAACAAAAGTGAGAATTATGAACAGCTGATAGAAAATTTCATAATGACTTGTGAAACGTTTGGATTCACTTCATTCTCACCTAAAACCTTTTTTAGTTGAAACAAGCAATGTTATATCAAGCGGGGAGAAGAACGCGTATGGTAACAAAGGAAAAAAAACAGACACAGGTTGAAGGTTTCAATAAATTGTATTGAGGAAAGGAAAATTTCGTAGACTCTAGCAGTATCACTAGTGATATTTACAAAGTGGGTGGAAACCCCAGTCTTGGTAGTATAATAGTCGAAGTCGGTAGCGATGTTAACTGAACGTGATGGTGGCTCAAGCCTCGGTGATACGATGGTTGATGCTGGCAGTGATGAGGGCTCAATGCGTATTAGAGATATGGGTAGAAGGTCTGATAGTTGATGGTCGAAATCGGTTGTGGTGTTAGTCGAAATGGGATGGTGATTCGTCCGTTTAAAAGAAGGGTTAGGAGGGAAGATTGCTGTCGACGGGTGTCAGAATGGAGGAGGGTAAGGAGGTGACGAGTGATGTCTGCTGGCTTGGTGTGGTGACTGGTGTTTGAGCGACCTCCTCTCCTGTATTCTTCGGCTGCTTTCTGGCCACTGAGTGCCTGCTAGTCGTTGAAAAGTCGGGGCATTTATACTTTTTATGGGTCGAAAAGTGGATAAGCTTTTGGCCTTCTTTATTTTAACGATTGGCTGAAAAATATAAATTCTGTTTTATCTCGATAATTTCCTTTCAAGATTTCAGCATGCGCCAATCCATATGCGCATAGATGAGTTTTTTTTTCATTTTCCAAAAATCACGGGTCCGGCAACATCCGGTGGGTGTTCTCCTGGTCTGTTAGGTGGACATGTTAAAATTTTGTATTGTTGGTGAGTGGGTGTATTGAGTTTAGTGAATTTTATGAATCAGGAGAGATCTTTATTTCTGTTATATAACAGCAAGAATATGCACCCACCGGGCGTAAGTATTTAAGTTTTAATTTAATTAAATATATTAAATTAGAAAGACTAACAAAACTAAATAAGAATGCATATAAAAAGATTACACTTAGATTATAGATTGGTTTCTATTTATATAGAAACCAATTAAACTATAATCATTGATAGGATTGATTTTTATTTGTTGGAGAATAAAACAATAATATTAGAGATCAATGACACCAAGTAATTATTTATTAAACCCGGTTTTGTTAAAAACCAGTATGCAAATTAGCCGCACCATATATTATGTAAACCATTATTTTTAGTGATACATAAAGACATATTGCATGATTTTGAACGCACTAATAACCTGGGCTGTTTTGAGGCAAATCTAACTCGGATTTTCTTAGAGACATCGTTAAACAAAGCGTAGTGTTGCATGTCATGGACTGCTCAGCCATCAGGGCAACATTCTGTGGTTAAAACTGACACTCTAGAAGAAATAATGGTATCATTTTTTTAAACGAGTAAAATTTAATTATAATCAGTGGAAAATCAACATAACTACAAATTTTGAGGAGGAAAAAAGTGCTACATAAGAATTTATCTAATTTAAATCTGTCATAGCTTGTCAACCCTCGTTACCGTTTAAGAGATAATGCCACACCCCAATCAACTGGAATATTCGATGTATTTTAACAACTAAAAGATGGTCACATTTAAAGAATTACTTTCACGGGTATTCTAACAAAAATCTAAGAACTATTGTTACTTCGTCGTGCAATTATTAAATCTAGGATTAAAAAATAGAATTGCATTTCTGTCAGGAGGGTGGGGTAAGTTTAGGTACCTGACATAGATGCCGATAAGTGGGGTACCCTTTAGGAAAAAGTGTGATATTATAAAAAGTACCAGGTACCTCTAAACGGTCATTCCAAAAATGAGGTAACCAAGTGAATACCCGGTATTATTAGTATTTTTATAATTTAACCATCGTTGTTCTTTTTGACAATAACAAAATAAATAGAATTATTCTAATTAATTATTATTCTGATAACTCCATTGGAATCTATTCGATTTCCATATGTCACAGTTTAATGAGTTGTATATCTTTATTAAATTCTAAAATGACTTGATTAGTTAAGTTTAAAGTTAAATTTGATAGAAAAAAATGACATGGTGACTTGCATTTAAACAAAATGTGAAATGATTATAATGAATTATTCTAATTTGTAATGAAGATATAAAAATGCATTATTTATATTATATCTACATCTAGATGATAAATGTTATGCTTAAGTAATAGATAGGTATTATATTATTATTATTATTATTATTATTATTATTATTATTATTATTATTATTAACATTTATAATAATTATGTTCAATAATCATTTTTAATAATTATATAATTTATATTATATCATCATCATATCAATATTCATGTATTAATTAATATATTAATATTCATATCTAAACTAATATATTGATATACATAATATTAATACTTATTCATTATTTCTTTAATTTTTGTTCGAGTTAGAATGGTAAGTGAAAAACGTTTAAAACATTCAGTTGTGAAGCATTTCTATAAAAAAAAAGTTCCCGCTGTTATTTGACTCATCACTTTGCTGTGAACACATCTGCATTTTTCGTTTCTCATATCTTCTTCTTCTTTTCATGGTATTAACATACATAATGGCGTCTGTTAAAATATCTAGGTTAAAAGATTATTTTATTCCACTTACTCAGAACAGGAATGGTAAGTTTTGTCGTTGTTCAACTAACAACTGGAACAGACTCATAACTGTTATAAAAAAAAGGGTACTTTGAATTCAGACTTATTGTTGCATTTCAACCGAAAAAAAAGCCCTCCATGTCCCCTGCCGCCCCGAAAAAAAAAACCCAACAGACGTGATAAAAAAAAAGTGGAAGAGACGACAAGAAGATTTATACTATCCAATCCATCATATCAGAAATTAGAAGGAGTGAAATGTTCCCAGATAACAAGTAAATTTATAAAAGGCTAGCAGGACTTGTGGATATATCACGGTATGATGATTTAATTATCTCAGCTCAGTCGCCTAGGAATCACAAGTTTCCGGGTTCGATACCGACCATCACCAACTCAGCGTATGAGTAGCACAGGGATCTGTGTAGTAAAGTGAGGAGCTGATGGTAGGTGTGGCACTCCACCTCAGACGCTAAAATAATCTCCTTGGTGTAGCACTAGTGAAAAGGATAGACTCCTTCGCCGACTTTTCTTACTTTACTTTACTTACTTTAGGGTTATTACAAATAGTTCAATATGTAAAAAGTATAATAATAATCTTGATTTAACTCTCACTCTCTCGCTGATTGGCTGATACCGACTTTAGGCAACCCCGACTACGACTTTTTACTTACTGTGGTATATCCACATGTTCTGCTAGTACATAGTCACTAACGTTTCGCACAATGTACATACGAAAATGTCTCGATCCCAACAAGGAAACACTAATGATGTTGAAAATCCATAAGCCTTTCTTCAACTGCATGAGATTATTCAGAACATGTTTGGTAAATATATGAGAATTTGAAGTTTATTATAGGCGAGTGGAGAGTCTCTTGAAAATACATTCTTTCCTTTTAGGATCATTATATATCAGTTGTAAGATTTTGTTGAAGAATCTTTTTTTATTGCCCTTTTTGGTATTCCAACAGCAGGGAACAAAAATATGGACAATAAATCTAAAGTGGGAACATTAGCGATGTTTGTGGAATGAAAAAATATTGAGAGATTCTTTGTTTTAACAATTTCATGTTGTTGTTTTATTTTTCGCGCATCGGCTTTAAATTTTGGGGCAATAAAATTGTAAATGTTTATTGCAATTGTATATAACCATAACCCAACAAAAATGGACTTTTTTCCCCTCCTATCAAATATTTGTTCTCTTTCTTTAAATCATTTCTTTTACTATTTCTTGATAAAACTTTTGATTTTTAACCTTTTCGGGTACTTATGCAGAATAGTGCGCAAGAGATAATATTATTAGATTACGTAAAAAAAAATTACATTTCACAGAAATACTGAAACCTAGGGTTAGTGTTAGTGTTATTTAAAGTATAAAGCACAAAGAAGCATTCCTATATCTCCAACGGTGGCATTGACGGAGTTTTCCCATGCCGATGCCGACGTCAATCCATTACTAGTTTCATGATTTTTTAAAATCTTTAGTTTACAATGGTGATACTTATGTTCTTGCAAGCATATGATGTCTACCATTAAAAAATTTAAAAAAGTAAAAAAACAATACAAATAAACAGGAGGTGGAAAAGAATAGACAAACTCTAGGGGAACCAATGACCACCCACACTGATAGATTTGCGCACTTACTACCCACATAAACCTCCAAATTGGTTAGAAGCAGCTCCAAGACAAAGAAGAGTCTGTTCTAAAACCATCGCTGCCGAGTGGCTAAGGGAACAAATCCCGAAAATAAATCCGGAGCCGGAGTCCCTAAGGAGGATTAACGCTAAATTTCAGTGCTACACAGCAACTACTGCGACACTGCCGTGGCCAAACTGGATTCCTTTGAATCACAGCTGGAGTGTGGAGAGGGGAGATCTGCTGCTTGGGCAACAGCGCATCCTCCATATCAACCAACCCAAGCTACGTAGTTAAAAAAAAAATAAATAAATGCGCCCTTGAGAGTTTATAAGATTTAACTTGGTATATATATTTACCCCTCCCCCGCGTGATCAGGATGTGACACAAGGTCGATTTCTTAAGCGGAGCTTAGCAGGTTTGAATTCAGAGTTTTCCTTCTCCTAAAATGGTTGCCAAGCCAATTATAAGGAGCCCAGCATGT
This sequence comes from Doryteuthis pealeii, assembly GCA_023376005.1. NCBI lineage: Eukaryota > Metazoa > Mollusca > Cephalopoda > Myopsida > Loliginidae > Doryteuthis > Doryteuthis pealeii. Next base: position 143,456,442 of record CM042140.1, read on the forward strand.
TCTACTATTTACTTATAGCTAGAGGGGAAATAGTTGGATTAATACCTTTCCCAAGGGAATTAGTGTTATGTGAAATGCAAAAAGCCTCGTCTAGGATTTGAACTTGTCGGTACCATTACACCAACATGAGCCCCCTACTTTTTAAAAAAATTTCGATCGGACCAACTTAAGTTTTACTAGCAAAGAAGTAGGGTATAAGTAAATAGGTTTATCCTTCCCTCATTCTCTCCCCCCCCCCCATCTTTGAAAATTTCTGGAGAATGATAAAGAAGTTTATTGTTCATTGTTCGTGAATCATTTTTTGTTGCTTTTAAAATTGTGTAAACGGGTTAGTAAGAGTGCAATTTTGGATTTATTTTTGTATCCAGCATACGCAAAAAATTGTACAATCATTTATATTAATACTCGTGTTCCTTATTTGTACGACCGTTATCATCTTGCAACACCCTCTGGTTAAAAATGAGACCGTCCAAATCGTCCAACAGGATATGCAAAAATGTCAATCCTGATTATCTGATGTTGCTTATCCACCGAATTTTTATTTCTTATGAGTGTCGTCACCTCAGCTAAATTATGGACCATTCCGTTTTTATTATAATTCAAGAAAGGGAAGAAAAAGGACATTCGATGCAGAAAAATATAAATAGGAAAAAAAAAGAAAGATAGTAGGGGAAGTGAGAGAAAAGGATGAGCGCGCGGGAGCGATAGCGCTAATCTATTTTAATCAAACATAATGAAAAAGTGAAAAGAAGGAAAGAAGAAAAAAGAGTGGGATAGAGAGAGAGAGAGAGAGAGAGAGAGAGAGAGAGAGAGAGAGAGAGAGAGAGAGAGAGAGAGAGAGAGAGAGAGATTTAAATCAAGATTATTATACTTTTACATATTGAACTATTTTACAATAACTCTCAAGTAAACATATGAAACATTGTAATAATCAAATCATCATACTGTGGTATATCTGCTAGTCAATTATATTTCTGATTATATATAATAAAAGTGTTTTTATAACTTAGAAATACCTTTTCCCTATTTTATCCCCGCATTTATGGAAAGAACTTTCTCCTATTTTATTTTCGCATTTGTAGTTTGTATTTTCGTTACTAGTTTTTTAAATAAGTATCCTTTGTTACCCAACGTCGGTTTTAACTGAACATGGTTAAAATTTCCGACAAATTATTTATGAATAACATTTCTAATGTTTGGAGTCTTAAAATTTACGACATCTCGTTCACCAAAAAGAAAAGTTAAATAAAAAGCTCAACACTAAATCCTTGTCTGTCATTTTTAATAAAACAAGAGAATCTACCCCCCCACACACAATAAAGTCTCTCTCTCTCTCTCTCTCTCTCTCTCTCTCTCTCTCTCTCTCTCTCTCTCTCTCTCTCTCTCTTCTAAAAATCTTATAATTTATTTCTGAATCATTATTTTTACAAAAAATGAATATGACAACACATATAACATGGAGTTTTATTCCAAATTTTATATGGGCACCAGAATTCGTCTCCAGCCTCCCAAATCGCTCGGGAATCGTATCAACTGATCTTCCCAGGAACTCTTGTGGAATGGCAGAAATAAATTCTCGTATTTGTCCTTCAAGTTCTTCCAAAGTCGTTGGATTCATAGAGTAGACTTCTTCAACCAACCCTAAAGAGAAAAAAAGTCACAGGATGTTAAATCAGAGCTTTTGGTCGGCCACTCATATGGACCACGTCTACCCATCCATCTCCCAGGAAAATGTTGATTCACAAACAACAATAGCAAAATGTGAAGGAGTAGCATCTTGCATAAAGTCTTCAATATTCTCCCAAGTGTTGAAAACTGAGAAAATTTCATTAAAATAAAGTGTGAAATAGGGAGTTACTTTTCAATCCCACGGTTTATATTACACGGATCTAATGATAGACACAAAGTTAATTCTAAAGGATTTTCAGATTTTTGCAAATGTTTAAAAGAATTTATATCTTTAATTTTATTTGACTTAATGATGCAAATCAACTGCACATGGTCAACATTTACGGCTTAGTAGAGGCGTCTTCATTTTCTTTATCTAATTTTTGTTTATGTGCAAATCTCACAATTACTAAATAGTGTTTTTTGGTGCACAGTTTATAGATAAGTGCTAGACATGCTGATATATTATTGGTCACTCAAATTACCTGACCTTTTTTTTAATCATGAAAATGAATTACAAAAAAAAGCGACGCAGATTAAATTAAGAAGTCGAAATAAAAGAAAACAAAATTCTTGTGATTGGAAAGGTCAGCATTTATCATCACATGGACCAGATCAACACCGTAAATCTATACATATATAAAGAGAAGTTGGTGTGTATGTATGTCCGGAAGCCTTGGAAGGGGTATAAGGATTGCTTAAAAAGCAAGCCTGTGAAAATAAAAATAGACCCTGACAACTGGGAAAGATTGGTATGGAAGAGGACTGAATAGAGAATCCATGTGGATGATGGCTGAACAAGATTTGAGAGTGAACGAATTGAGCATGAAAATCTCAAGCGTCAACTTCCAAAGGGATACGCCTGTATATTAGTGAGAATACGGAGGGTTGGAAATGTCAAACATGTGGTCGAATTCTGCTTTCTAAGGTTGGATATCTCAATTATAGGATATCTCATCAGGGACAATTCATGCACACCCAGGAACAAAGAATGTGTCTTGTGCAATCTGTAACAGTCAGTAAGTCAGCTTTGGTCTTAAGAGATATATGGTGGTGCATAAACACACACACACACACACACACACACACACATATATATATATATATATATATATATATATATATATAGAGAGAGAGAGAGAGAGAGAGGGAGAGAGAGATATTGGTTCTTAGTGGTTGTTTCGTCTGTAGACCTCCTCTGTGCTTTCTTCCTCTGCTGGATTGTGTGCCCAGCTGGGTGGTCTGTACTCATTTCTTGTTTGTAATAATTAAGCAAGACTTTGTTGTTTTTCAAGACGTCTATCCTTTATTAAAAATCAGGAGCCCAAAAGGTTTTTCAACCGCGCGGTGAGAACCTGGCATCTCAGGAACAAAGGACCCACGCGTCTGCTCCTTTCTACTAACGGCCAAAATCTTAGTTAACCTAGTTAACTCCCGGTGAGTTCCCTTTCACACGCTCTCCTTCAGCCAAGTAGAAATCGGCGTTCAGGTCAGAGAAAAGTGAACTGCCTTCTCAATCACTTATAACGGGTAATGATAACTTTCCATTTACCATATCGTTATTTGAATTTTTACCACACTTGAAGACATAATTTGTAGGCTACCCACGAATTGTGTGACAAATGTATGTGAATAGAAAAGTTTCTTTTCCCCACTTATGTGTGTGAGTATAAAGGCTATATATGTATATACCTACGTACGTACGTATGTATTTGTGTATGAAAGCTTGATATCTATGTGTGTACGTATGAACGTTCTTTCATGATAGATATGTACATTTGAAAGTGCTTTTAACTCGTAGTTTTATATATATATATATATATATATATATATATATATATATATATATATATATATATATATATATATGTGTGTGTGTGTGTGTGTGTGTGTGTGTGTAGAAAATAGTAAAAAAGAATTCTGAAAAAAGATGAATTTATCATTTATGGTGAAGTCGACGGTTAAATGTTTCGGTTTATATTAAACCTTCTGTTTTTGCATGTACAAACCACGTCTTGACTTTCAAAATGAACGTTTGCCAAAATTCAGTGATGAACCTTTTTCTCTTTTCTCGAAATCCATTTCCTAATTCCCGTCATGTTAAAAACACCCATCATTGTTCAGATTCCATTCTTTTATATTGTCCTCACGAAATATTTTGTTTTTCTATTTTCTACATGTCGGATTGTTTTCCATAGTTCTCTCTCTCTCTCTCTCTCTCTCTCTCTCTCTCTCTCTCTCTCTCTCTCTCTCTCTCTCTCACGCACGAAGACCCGCGCGCACACACATACACACATATATCCGAGGAGTCTATTTACATGTATATATATTATATATATATGCACTATATATGTATCTATATTATATATACTAGCAAAAAAGAAAGAAAAAAAAGAAGAAAAAAGACCTTCCGGGTGGTGTAAAAATAATTTTTGAAAGACATTGCCTGAGGGTTGGGGGAAATTAAATGAATAAAATAAAATGTTTAATATTCTTAAACAATTACTTACTTAAAAAGCGTGATATTCACTCCACTCCACTGATATTTGTTTTGTTTTACGACAGTAAGGAACTCCAAAATGTTTCTAAACATTTCTGATTTAATTATTCAATCTATTATCGCAAGAGAAACTTTTTAAATCGTACGAGTAAAATATATTTTGTTTGGATTTCATAAAATTAAATAAGTGCGGGGGGTGGGGTCGATCTAGTAAAAAAATATTTCCCCTAATATGTTTTAGGGAAAAAAACTATTTTTAAAATAAATTCAACCTAATGTGAATAAGTATCGAAATTTCCGGGAAAATTTGACGATCAATTGATTTTTCATAGAATTTTATTATTTTTATGTAGTAATGATACTGACTAGGAATTAAATACTCATTGATAAACTTACTTAATTTCTGAAATGACTATGACGTAAGCAGTGACGTAGTTTCGGTTACAGACAAATAGAGACCAAGTCTCTATTATTAATATAATAATAAATATATTATTGTATTATTGTTGTGGGGTTTTAAGGGGTCAAACAAGAACAAAACGACGGGTACAAATGTAGGAAAATGTATTAACAATAGAGTAGACAATTACAGTACAGAAAAGTGGGAATTACGTCCGACAATAGAGTTATGAGCTGACTTGCATTGGCTTACTCTACAAGCCATGATTGTCCCTGTTACTTATAGTAACCGTCGGCGCATTCCATTAGTCTATAGGGTATATCACCTACAACAATTATATTGTTTTACGTGGATATCAGCTAATTATGGTACTCATAGCCTAATCGGTAAGGCCGCAGCCGTATAAGGACAAACCTCCTCGGGATAAAGAATCCACGTCTGGGTCTGTATTATTCTTGATCTAAATCTGAATGCATCAAAGTAAACAATCCCCCTGAGTCGTGCTGTTGAATTAATTTCACTTCTATCAGAAACAACGTGTCCAAAATAGAAAAAAGCTACTTAATTTTGTGTCCGATTTTTTTTATAATCAGAATGTGACTGATGCAATTGAATAAGTTTGTAGTTAAAAAAGCAAACTATTTAGGACAAACGTGAAAAAAAAAAACTGATTTTAATTGCCCGCCTTAAATGTCTATATTTCCCGCCATTATGTATCACGTGATACTATTTTAAGATTTAAAAAAAAATAATCTGAATAAAAAGAATTGGCTGAATGAAACATCATTTGATATAATGTGGCTGAGGCAATATTTATTCATTGTTATATTTCAACATTTTCCTTTTTATAATAGACTTCCTTAGTAGCATTAAAACAAACAAAAACAAAAACAGAAGGTTTATTTAATCTATCAATCTATATATTAACATTCTTGTTCCTTAATCTTCCGACCGTTATCATCTTGCAAACACCCCTGATTAAAAATGAAACTGTCCAAATCGTCCAGACTGAAATGCAAAAATGTAAATCCTGATTATCTAGTGTCGCTTATCGATTGAATTCTTATTTCTTATAAGTGTCGTCACCTCAGCTAAATAATGGGACATTCCATTTTTATTATAAAGAAAAAAGGGACGTAGAAGGACATGCTACACAGAAAAAATATAATGAGAAAAAAAGAGGACAGGGGAAAATAGAGAGATGGGATGAGTGTACGGAAGCGATAGCGATCTAGCGAACATAATGAATGGATGAAAAGAAGAAAAGAAAGAAAAAAGAGTGAGTTAAATCAAGATTATTATACTTTTTATATATTGAGCTATTTCGCAATAGCTCTTAAGCAAACCTATCAAACGTTGTAATCATTAAATCATCATACTATGGTATATCCACAGGTCCTGCTAGTGTAAATTAATTAGCAAATAAGAAGACACTGACCTGTCTTAAACTCAAAGTTCAAAATTAAATTTTAGGAAAACCTTATACCCCAGTGAATCACGTCAACGAATTTTCATTGTCATTTTTCATAAATATGTCCTCACAGAAACATATGCATTTTTTGCTGCAATAAAAAGTGGCACAGTTTAATTTATGATCAGATTTTCGGCTATTATTTTTTAACAAGCGTGACCTGTGGATATACAACAGTATGATAATTTAATTATTACAATGTTTGATAGGTTTACATAAGAGCTATTGATAAATAGTTCAGTATGTAATAAGTACAATAGTTTTGATTTAACTCTCTCTCTCTCTCTCTCTCTCTCTCTCTCTCTCTCTCTCTCTCTCTCTCTCTCTCTCTCTCTCTCTCTCTCTCATTCTTTACATCATTTCAGCTTTTCATTATATTCGACTGAAACAGGTTAGCGTTATCGCTTCCGCGCGCTTACCCCTCTATCTCAATCTTCCCCTTCTCACTTTCTTTCTTGTTATATTTTTTCTGTGTAGCATGTCCTTTTTCTTCCCTTTCTTTCTTTATGATAAAAACGGAATGGTCCATTATTTAGCTGAGGTGACGACGCTCATAAGAAATAAGAAATTCGGCGGATAAGCGACACCAGATAATCAGGATCTGTTTAATAATATAAAAGTACATTCTTGGAAATCGGCACCTGGCCGTTTGTATATAGATATATCGTTTTTTAATGCATTGTAAATGTAGCCAGGTTTTCACCTTTTGCAATCATATCGCTAATTACGTCACACATTACCATAGATAGGTATAAAAAAGAGGTGAAATTTGCCAGACGGTATCAGTCGAGTGACAGTGTTGGTATTCACTACTTGTCAGTATGGTGCCTTGGAGGAAGGGCAAAATGATTACTATATCGACAAAGGATCACACTTTCAAACCAAAACATACAACAGTTTGGACTTCAAATATTGACACACTACAAGAGAGGTATTTCGAAAAACAATTCTATTTGCAAACAATCTGAGTTAATTGGCTTTAGCTTTTAAACTTAAAATTTTAGTAAAAAAAAACGAATTTCTGGCACTAATGCAGAATAACGCATAAGAGATATCATTAGATTACGTATAAAAAAAATTACATTTCATTACATTTCACGGAAATACCAGAACCCTTTGAGACGTTAGCATTAGGGTTAGTGTTAGGGTTAGGGTTAGACTACTTCAGGAGTTTCCGTAATCTAATTCTATTTATACGTAAAATACGATTCTAATGATATTATCTCCTGTGCACTATTCTGCATTTGTGCCGAATTTTTTTCTTATTTCAAATATTGTCAGATTTCGTAACACTCTTCCAAATTTTGATAAAGTTGTTAATATTTGATTCAACCTTTTCAAGTTCTATAAATTCAAAATTGTTTTTTATTGAAAGTCTAAGACTCTTCAGATCACCAATTTTCGGTATGACAAAGAAACATAACGAAATAATATTCAATTTGTATGATTTGGATTTTTCGGACTATTGTGCTCATCGTTATTGTTATATACCAAACGTTTTGGCCGATGTGCCATCCAGTTTTCTTCATGCGTGTTTTGTCAAACTCGGGAACCTTCTCGAATTCAGAAACCTTCTCTTCGAACTTGGGAACCTTCTAGACCCCCCTTCCCGAAAGAAAAAAAAAACACCTGAAAAAGGGCAGAGGGTACATCGACCGAAACATTGTGTATATAACAATAAAGATGAGGTCAATAGTCCGAAAAATCTAAATAATACAAATTTGTTTTTGAAAAATTCTGACAAATAATATTCAATTAATTTGAAACTTGAAATAATAATAATAATAATAATAATAATAATAATAATAATAATAATAATAATAATAATGTGGAACATGAAGGTGAAAGTCGTACCAATTGTAATTGGTGCCCTTGGAACGGTACCCAAAGCTCTGGAAAAGAATTTGGGGGAATTGAAAATCAGAGGAAGAATCGGGACTACTGTTAAGATCGGTTAGAATACTCAGAAGAGTCCTGGAGGCCTGAGGAGACTTTCTGTCTCTCAGCCTCCAGTGAACCACCGGCTACGGCAGGTGTGAAAGACTAAATAATAAACAATTTCTTTTTAAGAAAAAGTTTGTGAAAATAAATTTTAAAGTGATGAACTTTTATAATCTAATGACGTCAACTGTTTTTTGAGGATTCATTGTTGATATTTTTGTGTTAATAAAATCTGAATTATCGAATTAGGACCAGTGAAGTGGGCATTTTATTGTAACAACAAGTTTCAGTTTTGACTCTAAGTCCCGTTTTCACGTTTCCGTTTAAGTCACACTTAACCAGAGTTAAGAGGCGATAAGTATACTCAGGATTTAAACGAGTGACCAATTAAGAACAGTAGTCTGTTCTAAATTAGGCAAAGCTTAGAAAATTCTAAGAAAAAATGAAACGGAACTTCAAGAATTGACTTGAATGCTTTCAAAACCATCCCTCCAAATTAATACCATTCCATCAAATCTTCTATACATATATAAAGGACAGTTGGTGTGTATGTAAGTATGTCCGGATGAAACTATGAAAATAAAACAATTAACAACAAAGTAAATATATATAAACTTTAAATATCACCGGTTCTTGCTTTTTGTGCAAAAATTATGAAGATTTGATTTATATTCAAAGATATTTAGAAATTAAAATATAGATAGAAATAGCATTGAAATTCTACTTAAAAGTCTCCAGCATTTATAAATCTCAAAAGGAAACAAATCAATATACCAGGGTTCACTCTACCCAATCAATGCTGGGTAGCCGCTTCTAGTCTTTTATATAGTAAATAAAAGAAAAGTCACTGAGAAAATGTATAGTATCACCCATAAAAAAGTACACTCTCTCAATTAAAAAAAGTTAATTTTCTTCTAAATTTAAAGTTTTATTATTTCGAGTTGAACATTTTATAATCAAAACAGATATCATTAGGTATTACTTATTACCAAAATCTAAAGCATTGAAACTCTGTAACCCAAAATTAAATTGCTTGCACACACACACACACACACACACACACACACACACGTTTGTATAAATGATGTACTTGTTTTTGGACTGTTACATATTTATATTTTTGGTTACAGAGTTCCAGTGCTGTAGTGTTTGGTAATAAGTAATACATAAATAATAAGAATCCATTTTGATTGTTCCAATAGAAATATTAAAATCTTAATTTTGGTTTAGAAGAAAATCAACTTTAGATAAAAAGTTGTTATCCATGGGCGATACTGCATATTCAAATTTGTATTTCTCTGAATGTTTGAGATGAGGCTTGATGATTAGTATCATCTGCATTATTCGGACTATTGACATCTTCATTGTTATCTGTACAATGTTTCAGCCGATGTGTCCTCCGGTCTTTTTCGGATATTTCTTGTCGGACTCGGGAACCTTCTTGTCGTAATCGGGAGCCATCACGGAACTTTGAACCTAACCCTTTATTCAGTCCACGGGGGTATCATGTTCTCATTCGCTAACCATAGCTGGGATAGAGGCGTTAAGCTGTGTTAATTATTATTGTATGTTACTGATGCCCTTGACCAGGATTGAACCTGCAGTCTAGAGATAACTGTCACTTAGAACTGTCTTAACCTAACTCCTTTATCTACTAGGCCATGTGTCCAATTGGGTTAGGTTCAAAGTTCAGTGATGGCTCCCGATTACGACAAGAAGGTTCCCGAGTCTGAAAAGAAGGTCCCCGAGTCCGAAAAGAAATACCTGAAGAAGGCCGGAGGGCACATCGGCCGAAACGTTGTACAGATAACAATGAAGATGAGGACAATAGTCCGAATAACGCAGATAACACTATTCAAATTTGATTTGAATGAATCAGTATAAAAATTATTTCCAATAACCAACTCTACCACTAAATCGATTTTGTGCAATTTTCACAAACTAGCAGGACCTGTGGATATACCACAGTATGATAATTTAATTATTACAATGTTTGATATATTTACTTAAGAGCTATTGCTTAAAATAGTTCAATATGTAAAAAGTATAATAATGTTAATTTGGTTCTCTTTTCTTCTTCTTCTTCTTCTTCTTCTTCTTCTTTCCTTCATTTCATCTTTTCGTGATGTCTGATTGAAATAGATTAGTTCTATTGTTTCCGCATGCTCACCCTCTCTGTATATCTTTCCCCTACTCTCTTTCTTTCTCTCTTTCTTATTATATTTTTTCGGTGTAGCATGTCCTTTTTTTCCTTTTTTTTCTTTATGATAAAAACAGAATGGTCCATTATTTAGCTGAGGTGACGACACTGATAAGAAATAAGACTTCGGCGGATAAGCACCATCAGATAATCATGATTTACATTCTTGCATTTCATTTTGGACAATTTGGACGGTCTCACTTTTAACCACAGGGTGTTGCAAGATGATAACGGTCGTACTTATAAGCAACGCGAGTATTAGTATATAGATTGTAATCAAACATTATTTGAGTATTTAAAAATTTTAAATAAATATTGCAATTATTTAAAAATATTGCATTCACAACATAAATAAAGAACGTGAAGGACATGTAGATAACAAAGAAAATATTGTGACGTAAGCAGTGACGTAGTTTCGGTTACATACAGACAGACACTGAATCTCTATTATAATAAGATGATACATATTTTAAAACAATTACAGTCCAGATTCAAAGTCAAGTTTTTATTTTTACCATTTTCAATATACCTTGACTTACGAATTTAATTCGTTCCGTTTGTAACTGAATTTCCTCGTATATCAAATCAATTTTCTTAATTGAAATTAACTGAAATACCATCAATCCGTTCTAGTCCCCGCCAAAAATAACACCCATATATATATATATATATATATATATATATATATATATATATATATATATATATATAACAACAACAAAAAAATAAAAGTAATTATCTACTATACCAAATTCAAAACCTCAAACCTCCTCATCAAAAATAATCCAAAGTCCCCTAAAAAAAACCTCCCTAAATCAAACCAGTGTCTATAAATTTACTTGCCCGTTTCAAGAGTGCCTCTCAGAAAACAAACCATACATTAATAGCTACATTGGACATACCACTACAACACTCTCCCATCGCCTTACATACCATCTCTCCGACACTAGTGCCATAAAACAACATTTAATTACAAAATATCTAGATAAATTCACCACCTCCGACATTAGAAAAATTCTCACTGAAAATACTAAAATAGTCTATAAAAATAACAAAAAGAAACGCTAAAAAATTCTTGAGGCGATAGGCATAAACATTTTTTAAAAACCTATCATTAATAAAATAGCATTCAAAGGTCATAATATATTAGCTATCTTTAATAACTAATACACTAATCACAGCAACCTCTAAAAATAATAACTCTTCTAATTTAAAAACAAAATAGATAAAAGAACAAGAAAAAGAAACAAAGAACTAACACCAATTCATATACCACCCCCCATGATGACGACTGAAGAAACAGTCGAAAGCGCTCGAATGAAAACATGTTCCGTGTTATTTAATAACACCCGCCTACAAAAAAAAACTATATATATATATATAATATATATATATATGTGTGTGTGTGTGTGTGTGTGTGTGTGAGGGTCGTTCAATGCGCTACTGGTACTATGTAATCCAGTATCCCTGTTTCATAGTCGAATCATGTATAACGGCAGAAGAAGCTATTAGCTCAACGGCCTTGTAGAACATTATTTCTGGGAGTGTTGGACCCCTTATTCCTTGCTAGCCTAGGATCAAGCAAATCAACGTGTGATTAATTTCTTTTGAGCTACGTTTTAACATAATTACGAGCAAGGATTTATTCAACAAAAGTTGTGCCAATGGTTCTAAATTTTATTTCATTTTTTAACTTTGTATTGGTCTTTTAAAAATTCTATTTGAATAAAACTCTGTGAGTAGATATCTCTATATAACTATTCGTTCCATGTGGACACCCAGCTTCACCAAAAACAAGAGATTTCAAAGGTTGGATGAGCTCCATGGGAGCCAACGGCCATCCACACTGATAGTAATTGGATTGGGGTACTTACTACTACTTGTTATAAAAACCCCGTTGCTTAGTGGCTATACTTCGTTCCAAGGAAAGGCTAGGAGAGTAAAACCCGAAATTAAATCCGGAGCTGGAGTCCCTAGGGTGGTGTGATGTTGAACTTCAGTGCTATCCAACAACTCCTGCGGTACTATTGTTGCCAAACTGCTTTGTTTTTTGTTGGTCTTGTTTTTTGTTTGTTGTTGTTTGTTTTTTGTTTTAGTTTTTGCTTTGCTTTTCCTTTGGACCACAACAGCAGTGCGGAGAGTGGGGACCTGCTGCTTGGGCGACAGCTCATCCTCCATATCATCCCATCCATGTTACGTGTTTCTATTTGTTTTTGGATACTACGTCATCGTCTTTAGTTGACGAACGGATGCCAACAAAATATCTGACAGAATTACAAATTGCACAATTTCATTTTTGTATGCTTATTGGAAGATCCATATAAATTATATTTGTCTGTGAATACAACAAAAGTTAATTTTGAGTTCTTATCTAATCATTACTGTTGTCAATAAAGTGATATATAATCTCTCTCTCTCTCTCTCTCTCTCTCTCTCTCTCTCTCTCTCTCTCTCTCTTCTCTGAATATATATATATATATATATATATATATATATATAATATATATAATATATATATATAATAAAATAACAGATTAGAAAAATACAAAATGTGGGGAAATGTATTGGAAATATGAATAACGAGCACAAACAATTCACCTTTCCAATACATTTCCTCTTATATATATATATATATATATATAACAATAGCATAATCTTTACAGATCACTGCCGTCCTTCACAATCCTCCAACTCCACCACCAGAACCTTTCCCCTCATGAGCCATCAAATGACTGATCAATCCCGCTACAGATCCAAGTTTGATGCAAGTACCCACTAGATCGGATGGATCAGATGATAAAATGTGATGCTTATGCACCACCATATGTCTCTTAAGACCAGAAGCTGACTTACAGACCTTGCCACAGATAGCATAAGACACATTGTTTATTCTTGGAGTGCGCATAATTTGTTCCTGATGAGATTTCATATGATTGACATCCGGCCTTAGAAAGCAGAATCCGACCACATGTTTGACATTTCCAGCCCTCCGTGTTCTCACCAATATGACAGGTGTATCCCTTTCGAAGTTGACACTTGAGGTTTTCATGTTCAATTCTGTCACTCTCAAAACTGCTACAGCTATCATCCACATGAATTCTCTAGTCAGTTCTCTCCAATGCTAGCTTTTCCCAGTTTGTGAGGTTGATAAATGAAAATAAAGCAAGGAAACATTTGTACATCATGGTATTATAGTGGGCAACGACTGTACAACACCAATACCACTCTTTTAATTTTCATGATTATAATCCAGTGACAAACTAAAACAAGATAACCGGTAATTGTAGAAACAATGATACTCACCATCGTGAAGAAAAAGTTCTACTTAGCTGCTGTTATTAAAATCAACAGTAGGCTAACTGACTTCAATATGGCGCTGCGAACAGGATTCGAACCTGTGAGGGAATAACCCATTGGATTCGAAATCCAATGGGTTCGAATCCTGTTCGCAGCGCCATATTGAAGTCAGTTAGCCTACTGTTGATTTTAATAACAGCAGCTAAGTAGGACTTTTCTTCACGATGGTGAGTATCATTGTTTCTACAATTACCGGTTATCTTGTTTTAGTTTGTCACTGGATTATAATCATGAAAATTAAAAGAGTGGTATTGGTGTTGTACAGTCGTTGCCCACTATAATACCATGATGTACAAATGTTTCCTTGCTTTATTTTCATTTATCAACCTCACAAACTGGGAAAAGCTAGCATTGGAGAGAACTGACTAGAGAATTCATGTGGATGATAGCTGTAGCAGTTTTGAGAGTGACAGAATTGAACATGAAAACCTCAAGTGTCAACTTCGAAAGGGATACACCTGTCATATTGGTGAGAACACGGAGGGTTGGAAATGTCAAACATGTGGTCGGATTCTGCTTTCTAAGACGGGATATGTCAATCATATGAAATCTCATCAGGGACAATTTATGCAAACTCCAGTAACAAACAATGTGTCATGTACAATCAGTAACAAAGTCTGTAAGTCAGCTTTTGGTCTTAAGAGACATATGGTGGTGCATAAGCGTCACATTTTATCATCTGATCCATCCGATCTAGTGGGTACTTGCATCAAACTTGGATCTGTAGCGGGATTGATCAGTCATTTGATGGCCCATGAGGGGAAAGGTTCTGGTGGTGGAGTTGGAGGTTTGTGAAGGACGGCAGTGATCTGTAAAGATTATGCTATTGTTATATATATATATAAGAGGAAATGTATTGGAAAGGTGAATTGTTTGTGCTCGTTATTCATATTTCCAATACATTTCCCCACATTTTGTATTTTTTCTAATCTGTTATTTTATATATATATATATATTCAGAGAGAGAGAGAGAGAGAGAGAGAGAGAGAGAGAGAGAGAGAGAGAGAGAGAGAGAGAGATTATATATCACTTTATTGACAACAGTAATGATTAGATAAGAACTCAAAATTAACTTTTGTTGTATTCACAGACAAATATAATTTATATGGATCTTCCAATAAGCATACAAAAATGAAATTGTGCAATTTGTAATTCTGTCAGATATCTTGTTGGCATCCGTTCGTCAACTAAAGACGATGACGTAGTATCCAAAAACAAATAGAAACACGTAACATGGATGGGATGATATGGAGGATGAGCTGTCGCCCAAGCAGCAGGTCCCCACTCTCCACACTGCTGTTGTGGTCCAAAGGAAAAGCAAAGCAAAAACTAAAACAAAAAACAAACAACAACAAACAAAAAACAAGACCAACAAAAAACAAAGCAGTTTGGCAACAATAGTACCGCAGGAGTTGTTGGATAGCACTGAAGTTCAACATCACACCACCCTAGGGACTCCAGCTCCGGATTTAATTTCGGGTTTTACTCTCCTAGCCTTTCCTTGGAACGAAGTATAGCCACTAAGCAACGGGGTTTTTATAACAAGTAGTAGTAAGTACCCCAATCCAATTACTATCAGTGTGGATGGCCGTTGGCTCCCATGGAGCTCATCCAACCTTTGAAATCTCTTGTTTTTGGTGAAGCTGGGTGTCCACATGGAACGAATAGTTATAAAGAGATATCTACTCACAGAGTTTTATTCAAATAGAATTTTTAAAAGACCAATACAAAGTTAAAAAATGAAATAAAATTTAGAACCATTGGCACAACTTTTGTTGAATAAATCCTTGCTTGTAATTATGTTAAAACGTAACTCAAAAGAAATTAATCACACGTTGATTTGCTTGATCCTAGGCTAGCCATATGAGTGTGTTCCCCTGACTCTGTTTTCAGGGGTTAAAATTCCATATGAAATCCAGTATGTTTTCTCTTATAATATAAACATATCTTAAATAAATTCGTCCTACTCAATCCTCTCCTTCATATCATAAATTTCTAGTTATGTCTATATTTATATTTTTTATATATTGTATATATTATAAACTTCTATGTGAATTATATTTCAATCCACCCAGCAGAAGTAATTATAGATATTTTATTACCTAAAAGAACATCTGCCTTTCATCTGTTTTCTTCATCTTTTTTCTCAAATTCATCATTCAACTCACATTAGTAACTTTCAAACTAGACGAATATAAATTACCACAAAAGATTATCACATTAGTAGTTACAAGGTAAGATTTCCCCATTATTTGTGGCTGGGAATAATTATCTGACTTTGTTTCTGATTGATCTAATATCGTATCCTGTCTTGGGTGTAGAGGGTTGGTAAATATATGCAACAAAAGAGGCATATTTTCGTATTTGTCATTAAATGTTCTTTGTATTCTTTAATTTGGCACTCACGATGGATCTTTATAAATGCCTACTGCACTGTTTAGTTGGTTGTTTGGATTTTACGGCATGTCAACATTTGTTGGGTTATTCTATGCCGAAGACGTTTTGTATTCATTCTTGATAGATACACAATTTTTCTTTAAACTCAATTTTTGAAACGCATATTTTAAACTCATTTTAATATATTTAACCCATAGATGGGACACTAACAGGCACTACCACTCTGGGTCAGAGTGGACCTGGGATCAATGGTGATAGAAGGATACTCCGCATTACCCAGGGCTCCAGAACTGGAACTACACCATACACAGGACATTAAGACCCTCAGCCATCATTTTCTAGCACATATATGATAAAAAGTGTTGGGGCTTGCCATAAGGGCTATAGGGTTGGGACAATCATATAGGAGCTAGGGCTTGACGTGACCAGCCGGTTAATTGGAGGGGACCTCTCTGACTGTCCGTCAAGCCTAAGTAAGTGGAGTGTTGCATGTCATGGACTGATCAACCACCAGGGTTCCATCCTTAAGTATCACTAGTCACCACATACAGCCAACAGGTAGCCCAATTGGTGGGAGGAGGGGGGGTCTTACGCCTCTGCAGAGATCCTGTCGGTGTATTCTAAAGTTCCAGCTGACAAGCGATGTTTGACCATATTAAGATGACTATATAATTTGTTGTCTTATGTATCTTTTTCGTAATATGTCTTAAATGTTGTTAAAACTGATAGAATTGCTCAGTTCTCCTTCAAAGTACGAAGTGATTGCATACACAGATACATGTGGGTAGAAATAGATCTATAAACGCAAAATGACCGATTTACCAATTATATTACTCAGTTCAATAATATAAAGTCGAATCTCGTAGTATTTTGCACTTACGTGTTATAAAGACATTACAATAGACTTATCCCGCCACCTAGTGTGGTCTTGGATGGGGGGGGGGTACTACTTGTGTAGCACGTATTTGACAGGATTAGCTGGGTGGAGGTCATCCCCCTCTGAATTTACAATTTATTTGAAATCAGAGTTTTCCTTCTCTTAGACGGTTTGCCATATCAAAGTTAAAGAGCCCAGTCGGCCCTACTATTTACCCATAGATGGAAGGAAAATAGATGGATTCACACCTTTCCCAAGCCTCATTTAGGATTTTAACTCTGGTAGCCGGGTTCAGTTTTAACGATAATAATCATTACGCTACCAGTTCATCCAAACATTTTCAATATAAAAAAATAAAAAGGAATATCTGCTAATCTATATATTAATACACATGTTCATCAATCTTCCGACCGTTATCATCTTGAAACACCCTCTTGTTAAAAATGTTCAAGATGAAATGTAAATCCTTATTATTTGGTTTCGTTTATCCGTCGAATTCTTATTTCTTATGAGTGTCATCATCTCGGCTAAATAATGAACCATTTCGTTTTTATTAGAAAGAAAGAAAGGGTGAAAATGGCATATTACTTAGAAAAATATGATAGGAAAGAAAGAGAGTAAGGAAAGCTAGAGAGAGGAGGTGAGTGCGCGGATGTGATATCGCTAATCGGTTTCAATCGAATATAATGAAAAGATGAAAAGAAGGAAAGAAAGGGAAAAAGAGTGAGAAAATTAAACCAAGATTATTATACTTTTTACACATTGAACTATTTAGCATAGTTCTTAAGCAAACATATTAAACGTTGTAATAATGAAATTATCATACCGTGGTATATCCACAGGTCCTGCTAGTAATTAAATAATAATCTAGGTCTTGGTAATTGTTGATTATTGTTGTTCCCCAATTCAAATAAAAAAAACCGCTGCCGTAAGTTTCCATTAATTTTGTCACAGCTGAAAATATTTTGATTACGTAATTAAATATTTTATTTATCAACAGAAAACACCTGCCATTGACCTAACCGTTTGATATGACACGTATATTTTAACAGTTTTTTAGAGGCACGTACGAAAAGTTCTAGAAATTATTTGTAAAAAATAGTAAAAAAGTTTTTTCTTCTAAAAAAACACACACAAACAAAAAAAACAAACTTTGAGATTTCTTGATATATTCTTACAGAGAATGATTTTTTGTCGCTTACTTAAATCTTAAAAATCAATGGTTAAAACGTAAACATTCTAAATTCCTAGATATTTGGTGAGGAGGGGTAATGTTTCAAAATTCAATGTAATTTACAGGACGGTCCGAAGTCTTATCACCCTTATATTATTATTCAGCTTTCATTATTTTTTTTATTTTAAAAATATAATATACTGCAGGACCTGTGGATATACCACAGTATGATAATCTAATCATTAAAACGTTTGATATGTTTGCTTAAGAGCTATTGTTAAAAAATTAAATATGTAAAAAGTATAATAATCCTTGATTTAACCCCCCCTCTCTCTCTCTCTTCTCTCTCTCTCTCTCTCTTTCTCTCTCTCTCTCTCTCTCTCTTCTCTCTCTCTCTGAAATAGGTTAACGTCATCGCATTCTAGCACTCACCCTCTCTCTATCCTTCCCTCATATTTTCTTTCATTCTTTTTTTCCTTTTTTCTGTGTAGCATGTTCTTTTTCTTCTCTTTCTTTCTTTGTAATAAAAAACTGAATGGTCCATTATTTAGCTGAAGTGACGGCTCTCAAATGAAATAAAAATTTAGCGGATAAGTGACACCAGATAATGAGGATTTACATTTTTGCATTTCATGATGAACGATTTGGACGATCTCATTTTTAAGCCAAGGGGGTGTTTGCAAGATAATAATGGTCGCATAATTAAGGAATACGTGTATTAATGTGTTTGGAAAAGAGCCTGGATGAATTGGAAACAAAGGAAGAAAGGAGACCATTCAGACTACAGCGTTATTGAGATCGGCTGGAACTACCCAGAAAAGTCCTGGAGACATGAGGAGACTTGCTGTCACTCAGCCCCAGTGAACCACCGGCTACGGCAGGTATAAAAAACTCGAATGCGTGAAATAATAATTTCGTATTTCGTTCCCAGCGGCTTATTTCATGTAATTACCGTCGATTATTAGGGGTTATATTTGGTTGGGTGTGAAAAGATTTTTCGGATCACCCCTGTACTTTGTAAGATGGGAGTTCATTTCTGGCTAAATATGTATACCCCCCACCCACACACACACTTTTTTGAGACCTGAATTTGCTTATTGTTCATTTTATTCAGTGTGAAATAGAATAGACTTTATAGTTGACGGCGCGTGTTTGTAGTAGTTAAAGTCGTAGAAAATGGACTCGGCGACCCGAGTTCAATCTGGACGAGGCTGTTTGCATTTCAATAGCCATTAGGAAAGGTATTCATCCAACTACTCTCTCTCTCTCTCTCTCTTTCTCTCTCTCTCTGGAAAGACTGGACTCTTTAACCCTGGTTAGGTAAACAGTCTAGGAGCAGGAAAACTCTGGATTCAAACTGTTAAACTCCGTGTAGCGTTTAGTTGTGTTCGCCTGGTGGAGTTGTCTGCCCTTTTAGTTTGCTGGGTGCCCGCTAGGGCAGCATAGTATTTAAGCGCCGGGTTCAAACACTTTCACCCTCTTTTCCTGTTTCAGCAACTACGAGCCACATGGTTAGATTCTGTCTAAAACCCTCTCGTTGGGGCTCCGCCCCCCTTACATTACTGTAAAGTCCTCACAGCATGGACTTTCCTGTCCTGTCTGTACTCATAATATGTATATCTGTATCATTCATGAATGTGTTTTTATCTGTATTTGTGTACCCCTTTTTTATATGTACTTCTGTTTACCATGTACTTTGTATCTTCATATCCATGTGCTGTGTATATTAATGTTTTGTTATTAACCTTCGTCGGAGTTATTTGTATGCAAAGTATAATAATAACTTTGCACCATCTTATATCGCTTAAAAATTGACTTTGTGTCATATCTTGCTCGTATGGAGGGGTGGTATTTGATTTGCAAACTTCCATCCTGGCAATGACAAAGTTCCCATTATTGTCATAGACTGAACAAATACTTGTATTATATTGTTAAGTATAAAGAACACAACTTAAAAGGTTAATTGGTGCTTATATGTTTGTGTTTTCCTTCAACTCAACTGACTCTTGATTTTGCAAACACTGCAGAAGAATCTTCTGTATTTTATTTCATTATTAGAGTTGATGTTGTACAATGCTACAATATACTTTATACATCTCATCCTTTCGATCTTTTTCTTGGTAAACAACAAAAGATGAACTTGATAACCTTGTTTGCTTTAACTAAATCTCTTTCGGGTTACTGTAAATACTTTAATCAGTAAATATAGAGAATACTAGAAAAAAAGTGCCCCATTGGGTCACCCATTGAGCTCTGGTAGATAATTGAGATCAAGAAAGAAGTTAGTTAGCAAAACGAATTACATTTTTTTAAAGAAAAGAAAAGGAGTACCACAGGAGAATTTAAAAAAGATTTAAAATCATTTTGCTAAAATTTGCAATTAAGTTAAAAACTGACCCGTCTTATATATAAGCCGGTTGTTAGCAGCTGAAAATGACATCGAATAGAATGGGAGATTCAATCTACCGCACACACTCTCCGATCTCTCTCTTTACACTCACAGAGTAAACTAACATATATAAAGAGTAGTTAATCAAGATATATATATATATATATATATATAATATATATATGGGAGTAATATGGAAATTAAATCCGACAATATAAAGAAAATTTGAAAAAACAAGTGTTCCGAAAATGGGATGAATTTAATTATATATATATATATATAACGCTCTTCTAAGGAATGGGAGCACTCTATGACAGCCTTTACACACAAAGCGATGTGTGTATTAAAACAGTTAAAATCCCCTTCCCATTCTGTAAGTGAAGACAGCCTAATGGTTACGGTGCCGGACTGACACCCAACCGATCGGATTCAATTTCCGGCTGTAGGTAGCTTACAAAATGTCTAGCCACACTGAGGAGACTTGATAAGTCGAAACACGTGTCTGTGGATGACCCTATAATAATATATATATATATATATAGAGAGAGAGAGAGAGGGGGGGAATTGGACAGGCAGAATGTGAGTAAGAAGACGGGTAAGTTTTTTTACTTAATTACAAATTACGATTAATTAGAACCAAATTAGATGGAATTTATTTAAAAACATAGCTTAATCACAAACTAAGGAATATCTTGGGATGTATTTTGTGTCATCAAACTGAAATAGGAAAAAAGCTTTAGCAAACAATCATTGATTTATTCAGCTTTAGTATAATAACATATATTTAGATTCCCATGAATACTAGCTCATGTAGTTTGAAGATAAACATCAAATTTGCAAAGGAAATTTTTTCTTGGAAGTAATGATTGTAAAATGATAATAAAAAACTCAATCGATGATGTTAGTTTCGCATAAATTGTGTTGAATATAGAATGTAAATGTAATAGAATATTATATTAAATCAGAAAGACTAACGAAATAAAATAAGAAGCATATAAAAGAGTAACACATATTATAATTGATTTCTATATAAATCATTAACTATTGATTATTCAGCTTTAGTTCTTTAAACTTATTTGAAACAGAGGGGGTATATTCGAAGAATAGAACAGTTTTTCACCATCCGTCCCTACTCCTGGCAGTCCTCAGCACGGCATCCATATCCACAGAAAGCTGATCATATTTTTGCTGGTCGGCCAAAACTGGTGTGTCCATGTGTAGTATCCACAGGAGGACGTCAATTATGAGTTCATCCTTACTTCTCCAGCAGTGCCCAGTATGTATTTTTTCGTCCTTATTAGATGGTTTGTGTAATAGGAGGTAAGTGGTGTATAGTAACTTCCTTGTGGCTACACAATCGTAGTGTAATATATGTTCTATTTCTTTTGACGTTTTAGATAAATCATATAAATTATTATTATTATATTATTATTATTAATTATTATTATTATTATTCCTTTTGAGTTTTTCACATCAGCGTTAGCTGATGGTATTTCACTGGAGGCTGAGTGACAAGTCTCCTTAAGTCTCCAGGACTCTTCTGAGTATTCTAGCCGATTGCAGCAGTGCAGTAGTCTGGTTGGTCACAATTCTTCTCTGATTTCTAGGTCCTCCAGTCTTTTTCCCACCAGTTTATTGGGACCGTTCCAAGTGCACCAACTACAATTGGTATCACTTTCACTCTCATATTCCACAGCTTTTTCAATTCTCTGCAAGGTCCAGGTATTTATCCATCTTTTCATTTCCTTCAGCTTCACCCTGTGATTTGCTGGACACGTTCTTTTTTTTTTGTTTTCTTTTTTTTTGGTTAATCCACAATAGGTCAGGTCTCCTGGCTGGGATAGGGTAATCCGTCCTTTAATCTCAAAGTCCCAGAGAATTGTATTCGTTTCAATCTCAAGTACAGATCTGGTTTATGCATATACATTTTGTTGTATGGTTAAAATTTAATTTTTTGCATAATTCCAGTGATCACCTTCCCAAACCAGTCGTGCCTAGCTTTGTATTTTCGTTGTTTTAGTTTGCTTAATAGATGGTTTTAACAGTCTCATCTCTGTTACCGCAACAGTCTAAATTTACTGTTTTGTTGGCATATCATTATTATTATTATTATTATATTATTATATTATTATTATTATTTTATTATTATTTATCAACGGTGCACTTTCATTCAATTTGGCCTTTAAAATAGAAATGAAAAGAAAGAAATAATCAAAGTGGTTGTCTGGTAGTTGTATCCGAGTCAGCACTCCTCCATTTTATCACAGTTACAACATTTATAGATGTATTCAATACGTTTAATTGCTTTTGTCCAGGTCACCAGTCATAAAAAAAACAGAATAGTATCAGTTATGCCGATGAAATCTTCAAGAAAGTGGGCGCTGATTTTACAGGTGATTTTTTACATTATTTGTCATAAAGAAATAAGTTGTTTTTTTTACAACGGTAAGATTTTTTATCTAAGTTAACAAACAGTGAATTGGCATGTTTTACAATGTGTGTAAATATGTCACAGAAAACTGTGTTATATGTCACAAGAACTGTGTATATGTCACAAAAATGTAATGATAAAAAAAGCGAAATTAAAAATGGATTAAAAACACTTTTTTAAAACAGTCACTAATGTAGTAAGTAAGTAAAGTTGGCAGAGCGACCTATTTGTCGGTATCAGCTAGACAAAAATTACTAGTACAGAAAGTGAACTGGTTGCGCGACAGGGGTTCGAACTCGCTTATTACGATTTCGCAATTCAGCTCGTTAGCCACTGGGACACTGGAACTCTTCCTGCAATGAAAAGAGTTCAAGAATAAATATATGTTATCTTTTTATATGGTTCTTATTTAGTTTCGTTTTAGTCTTCTGAATTAATATAATTATTTATTACATTAACTTAAATACTTGCGCCTGTAAAAGGTAAAGTAAAGCGAAAAACTAGAGAAATACCTGGACTTGCTAGAAAAGCGAAAAAGCTAATGGAACGTAAAGTGACAGTAATACCAAGCATAGTTTGGAGCCCTGGGAACAGGGGAAACTGAAGTATCGCGAGCAAGAATGAAACGCTATCTTTGCTGGACGGCTGGAACAGGAGAATCTGGAGAGCTAAGAAAGACTTGCGTCAGCTTGGAGTGAGTGAATACCATACAATTAATGGTTAATGGAAAAACTAAAAGAAGGGTTAATCTTGGAAATATGTTCGCCAAGAACCATGGTTGGTTGGTTGGTTTTACGGCATGTCACCCTTGGGTTATTTTATGCCGAAGATGTTTTTTGTTTGATCTCGTTTTTTAATGGACATCACTTTTTAAAAAAACACATTTTGTTCTATTTAACCATAGAATGGACCCTAACAAGTACTACCACTCCGGTCCAGAGTGGACCTGGAACAATAATTTACCTAATTTAAAGACGCAGAACCATTCTCCATACACCTTTTAATCTTGTACGGCTCGAATGCCTTGTTGGAAACTTGCTACAGAGAAATATCTTCGTTCGTAACACGCCCCACATCCAGTTTTGTTTTGTTTTTTTCATTCTGTGTTCTTGGAGACTCTCTGCTCTCTTCAATCGAAAGCAAAACCAGCCACTTTCTAAGAATATCAATTCGAAGAACATGAAAAGCAATTGGAGACCTTTAAGATCTGATATTACTGAGCCATGTGTAAAGGGAGAGGGGGTGAATGGTCAACCAAAACTTTATGGAAAGAGGTCAAATAATAGACAGCGAGCGACATAGGCGAATAAGAGGTTGAAAGAGTCTGCTCACATACTTATTAATATGTATTTTGATAACCTCTCCATCACCCTTTCGACAAGAGCTGTAAAATAAGGCGACTCCGCCCTGTAGAGGGGTACCCCTCCCCAATGAGGCCACCTGTTAGCTGTAGGTGGCGACTGTGATGCTTAGGGATGGAACCCTGGTGCTGAGTCATGCCTCCGATCAATTTCTAACCACCTATATGAGTGTCCAACCCTATTGCCCTTATGACAAAACCCAAACCCTCTTATATATGTGCCAGAATGCGGTGGCTAAGAGTGTTAATGTCCTGGGTATGACGTTAAACTCTATCTGATGGTGAAGTACCGTTTTAGAACATTGGGGAATGTTGAGTCCTTCATCATCATTAACCCTTCCAGGCCCAGCTCTGCCCCGAAGTGGTAAGTTACCTGTTAGGGTTTCCATTCTATGTTACATTAGGAAAAATGAGTTTAAAAATGTATTTTTTTTTAAGATTAAGTTAAAAAAAAATGAAGTTCGATCAAAGAAATGATCAAAGAAAAAGTCTTTCGGCATAGAAATAACCCAGCAAGGGTTGTGTATGTTTTTGATGTGTACAGAATTGAAATTGTATGGAATGATCAATATAAGACAAGGTTATATGGAAAAATTAAACAAAAGGATTTATTGAAAAACACAGAGTAGAATTGCTTCTAAAACACTTGCAGACGATCTATATAGAAACTGGTTTATATTCAAATTTTAAACAAACCAAAGGGGAGCAACTCTATTTTAGTTCAAGTCTATCTTCGTTAGGTGCCTAACAGGTTGACATGCCGTAAAATCTAATCAACAGCCAACGCATCCTCGACAAGATGGCAACTGTAGAAACCAAAATCGGAAAGTGAACAGGGCAATTGTATTTGGGGTTTCAAAAAAGGCATGGTCCAAGAGAGACGGAAACTTTGACGTGTTGTACACGAGACGAGACAAGATTTGACAAAATATTTCAGAAACATGACAGTCACACGAGAAAGGCCGGAGAATACACGACCAAAAAGTTGTGAAAAAAAAAAGACAAAGAAATTAGTCCAAAACAAAACACAACAAAATGATTCTAGAACTAGCAGGACCTGTAGAATTTCCATGAATGAAACAAAAATCAAGAGGAGCCATTTAAGCCAGAAACGATGATTTGCAATTTCATACATATAAATCCTACTGCTGTCGTAGCAATAAATAATAAAGAATAAAAGTGACAAAAACTAGATTCGGAAAAAAGTTGGGCTGGAAATTCACTTGCTGCTGGCTCGCTAAAACCATACTGTAGAATTAGGGCAGGAAGTCCTGGAACGACATATATAAAATACTTTCAATATTACAAATAAACAAACACTGTAAAGCTTCTTTTTTTTTTTAAATTCATTTTAATTTATGTTGGACTAAGGGCAAACGCAAAGACCACTTGGAAAGGTTTCATATTCAAAATTGGGTGAACTAAAATGGGAAATAAATAAGAAATCTGCGATTGGCGAACTAAGAATAATCTGTATTCACATTTTTGGTATGACTATTTGAACGGTCTTATTTTTAACCAGAGGGTGGTTGCTGGATGTAACGGACGGAAGATTTAGGAACAAGCGTATTGATATATAGATAGACAATTCGTATTGTGAATTAGATTATTAAAACATATTCAAGACAACTGATATTTATTTAAAATGGATGTACAGAGATCAGAATGAAACTCATTAATGCAGACATAACACAAGTTAATAGACAGACCAACACAAAGTCCGTTTTAATTATCATTTTGACGTCTAAAATGAATATAACCTTGTTTCAATTGTTTGTTTAACCGTTGATTTTCTATTTCAGGTTTCATATATGATTACTGCATCATGCCACAGACGAAAGGAATGTTAGACGTTTTTGGTATTTCAAGCGAGGGTCGTATTGTGGGTCAATATGAGGGCCGACTTAGTCCCAACGGCAAAATATCACAGAAAACCTTCTATTGGTAATAAGGTTTGATTGTACATTTGATAGAAAGGGTTTGTGCCGTTGAGGTAGTAAAAGATGACACAGAGAAATAATGTGCTTGAGATATATTTTATTCAGCACTTGTATCTGGTGCTAACAGATACTTATTACATAAAACGCAAGAAGTAGAACAATTCACAAAGACAAACTTACAAGAATGAGGAGGTTCAAATTGTGTAGTCAACGCAGTGAATTTTTGTCGAATAATATTTCCGTTTCTATCATGATACGTCGCTATTATATGGCTATGACCAGTTCCATCTTGTAGGGTGTTAACTCCTCTACAAAGAGGATAGGTAGACACAGCAATCTCACTCAAGGCTTCCAATGCCTATGACAGAACCCTGTTGTCTTTTTAAGAGAAATATTGGGAGAATAATCTTGTTGTAAGGCCTCTGACATGCAAAATATGTTTTGATGTCAGTTCAGAGAGCTGCCAGGTACTTCCACAAACAGACTACTATGACAGAGCTGCAAGAAAGAAACCACTTCTTAGTCTAATCAATATCAAGCGGGGAAGATGGGCTCAGATAAAATGGTTGGAGATCTATGGCATACTGAATAGGTAATATTCTTTGATGAGCCACGGATTTGCTTTATTTTCGACAGTGGTAGAGTATGAGTCTGGAGATTCTGTAATCAGAAGAGGTGACATCAAAAGATGTGGCTGGTTATTTTGTTATGGTATGAGGTGTTATTTGGATGTGATGTTCGGAGCTTAGTGGAGTGCAGGGTAAAATTACACTCTGCTAAATATGTTTCCCTATTGCGGACAGGGCTTCTTTCAATATTCTCAATTGGTAGAATGATAAAACATGTGTCCTTATTTATGGAAGATGGGGCAGCAATTCCTTAAAAAATACAAAATACTGGTTGCATGGAAATGGGATTTTAAAACCAACTTCCATGCGCCAAGTCAGTCACCAGATAATGACCCTAGTCGAACACTTCTAGTCGTATTAGACCAAAAAACTTCGAAAAAAGAACCAGAAAACCATCAGTTAAAAAGTAAAAACTTTAAAGATTACTGAGTGAAACATGGCAAGAAATCCCCCCAGATCATATTCGTTTGACCCATCTGCCCTAAATGGGCCGTTGCATTATAAAAAACGCAAAGGGGATATCAATTAAGTATTTAGTAAACTAAGATATTAATATTTTAATTTATACTTTAATTAAACTATTATTATTCAAAATAAAACATCTAAGTTTTATAAGGTGTCTATTTTCTGTCTGTGTACGTTAGTATATGATGATTCCTGAATATGTAAATCAACTTCCTGTTTGAAACCTTATCCTTATTAGTGAACGTTCTGTTAGTTAAGGTTACATTTTTACATTAAAGCAGTTAGAACAAATCATAACTTTAACTATAATTGAGATAACTAGACTAAAATGCGACTTATCGGGTTACCCATTAAGCTCTGGGTAGAATAATTGGGATTAGGGAAAAGTGAGTTTGCAAAAGCGAATTAAACAAAAAACAAATACGACGCGGAGAATTTTAAAACAATGCCATTAAAATCATTTGTAGGGAACGTTTGACCTAATTTATAAATTTTATTAAAGAACCAAGATGTTCGGAATGCTAACCGGCTGACTGCTTATGAAAACTTAACAAACAAATAGGTTCACAACTCTCCAATCTCCTCTCTCTTTACATTCACTGAGAAACTAACATATGTACGAGGAGGTAATCAATGTATACATAGAAGAGGGAAAGTGACAGGCCAGAATGTGGGTAAGAGATGGTCAAGTTTTTACTTAATTTCAAAATTAACGAACTAATTAGAACCAATTAAAATGGAAATATTTTTCAAACATGAACTTAAAACCCAAATAAAGGAATATTTTTTTGGGATGTGTTTTGTGTCATTAAATTAATAAGAAAAATAATTTCGCAAACAATTCCACTCAGCTTTAATATAATAATAGTGTCTTAATTTTAGGTATCCCATGGGTGGAGCAAGCAATGCTTTCGGCCTCTCGTCGAATTTCAGTGGTCCAAATAAAAAAAAAGAACATTTAGCCAGAGAGTAAATTTATTTGTTTTAAAAAATTCAAATATTTAAGATTTGGGATAAATTAAAGAAGTGATAATGATAACAACCTATCTACTTAGCTCATATTCATTTATGTTGTTTTGACAGGCCATTCCCCCATAAATCAATAAATTAATTACCTCTCAATATTAAATGAGGTCATTTTAAAGTTTGTAAGTATATTAGCTGTACATATACTTTATGAGCGAGACATTTTTCTGAAATGGTCATAATTTGCTTAGATCTAGATCGAGATTTGAAAACATCTAGAATGAACCCAGCGCAAAGAGAATGTCATAAAGTTGAATATCTTATATGTTAAAAAGGCAAGTTTCTGAACCTATTTAGTAAATTTTCTTATTACATTATAATCAAACACAAGCCTTTTTTAAATATTGCTCTTTGAAAACTTTTCCTTCAAACATGTTTTACGTCTATTTTTCTATGTTTTTCTTTCAAATACTCTCAGTGTTTGAGCAATTTTGGTTAAGTTACTTTAGGCTTTTTGTTTAAAACGTTTGTCTTAAGTAAACATATCAAACGTGTATTAAACAAACTTCATAACTGTTGGTAATATTCACAGCGTCCTGCTTGTAAATAAATAAAAATCCTATTCTCTTTGGAGATTTTCCCGTTAATGTGCTCAACAGAGATATCACCGTTTATAAGACAAAACCGTTACAACAAAAACCTAAGAACTTTAACAAAAATGGTTCTCAACACTTAGAGTATATTTGAAAGAAAACATAGAAAAATAGACGAAACATTTTGAAGAAAGTTTCCAAAGCAATATTAAAAAGGTGTGGTTTGATTATAAATGTATAGAGAAAATACTAAATAGTTCATAAACTGCCGTTTAATACATAAGATATTTCAACTTTATGACATTCTCTTTGCGCTGGGTCATTCTAGATGTTTCTCAAATCTCGATCTAAGCAATTATGACCATCAAAAAATGTCTCGGCTATTAATAGTATAGAAGGTATATACTTACAAACTTTAAATGACTCTATATATGAGAAGTAAATTAATTTATTTGATTTATGGGAATGGCGTGTCAAAACAACATTTAAATGAATTAGAGCTAAGTAGATAGGTGTTATCATTATCACTTCTTTAATTTATCCAAATCTTAAATTGAATTTTAAAACTATAAATTTACCTCTCTGGCTAAATGTTGTTGTTTTTTGATTTGACACTGAAATTCGAGAAGGGCGAATAGCATTGGCCTTGTGCTCACCATGGATTACTAAAATAAGACATCTGATTATTATATTAAAGCGAGTGAAATTGTTTGCAGAAATACTTTTTCTTATTTAATTTAATGACACAAACACATTCCCCACCCCACAATTTCCTTAGATTGGGTTTAAGTTATGTTGAAATATTTGTCCACTTTTAATTTGTTTAATTAGTCGTAATTTGCAATTAAATAAAACAAACTGGACCCACTTCTTACTCCAACATTCTGCTGTTACTTTTCCCCCTCTCTATGTATAATTGATACCTCCTCTTACATATGTTAGTGTCTCAGTGGAATAAAGAGAGAGATTTGGGAGGTGTGAACACCTATTTGTTTGTTAGTTTCAAAGCAGTCAGCTCGGTAGCATTCTCAACATCTTGGCTTCTTAATAAATTTAATTAGGTCAACGTTCCCTTCAAACAAAATGATTTTAATGGCATTTGTTTTTAATTCTCCGGTCGTAATTTGTTTTTATCTGTTAATTCGCTTTCAAACTCACTTTTCCCTAATCCCAATTATCTACCCAGAAGCTTTAATGGGTAACCGATAAGTCGCATTTTGTCTAGGTATCTAATATGAGTTAAAGTTCAGATGTATTGTTCTAACCTCTTTAAGTGTAAAATGATGTTGCCCTTAACTAACAGAACGTTCACTTAATAAGGATAAGGTTCAACAGAAGTGATTTACATATTCAGAATCATCATATATTTAATGTACACAGAAGAAATAGACACCTAATATTAAACTTAGATGTTTATTTTGAATAATAATCATTTAATTAAAGTGATTAAATAAAAAATATTAATATCATATTTACTAATACTTTAATTGATATCCCCTTTGCGTTTTTTATAATGCAACGGCCATTTTTAGGCAAGGATGGTGTTCACAGAATATGATCTGGGGGGATTCTTGCCATGTTTCATCAGAATCTGTATAAGTTTTACTTTTACGATGGTTCTGGTTCTTTTTTCGTAGTTTTGGTCTATTACGACTAGAGTGTTCGATAGGGTTCATGATCTGGTGTGACTGACTTGGGCCATGAAAGTTGTTTGTGAATCCCATTTCTGCAACCAGATTTTGATTTTTAGAATGTGCCCCATCTTCCATAAATAAGGACACAGTTTTATCATTCTACCAATGAGATATTGAAAGAAGCCCTTCTGCAAATAGGGAACATATTTAGCAAGACGGTAATTTTACCCTGGCACTCCACTAGTCATCCGAACATCACATCCAAATAAACCCTCATTACCATAACAAGAATAACACCAACAGTCTTTTGATGTCAACCTCTTGATTACAGAACTCAGACTCATACTCTACCACTGGTCTGAAAATAAAGCAAATCGTGGCTGCATCAAAAGATATTAGCGTATTCCAGTATGCCTAGATCTCTCACCATTTTATGAGCCCCATCTTTCCCCGCTTTGATATTGATTGGACTAAGAAGTGTGTTTCTTTCTTGCCAGCTTCTGTCTAAGGATGCCTAGTTTGTGAAGATTACCTGGCAGCTCCTTCTGGAACTGACATCAACATTATTTTGCTGCATGTTCAGAGGCCTTACACACAAGGAATATTCTCAAATTTATTCTCTTAAAAAGAACACAGGGTCTGTCTAGGGCATTGGATAGCCTGAGTGAGATGCTGTGTCTACCTTATCTCTGTTGTAGAGGAGTTAACACCCCTACCAAGATGGACTGGCTGCATAGCTTAATAATGAGTCCGACTCCGTATCAGTGATAGAAACGGAAATTATTCGGACAAAACACTGCGTTTTTGACTACACACATTTGACCCTCCTCCCATTCTTGTAAGTTTGTCTTTGTGAATTGGTTCTACTTCTTGGTTTTATGTATAAGTATCTGTTAGCACAGATACAAGTGCTTGAAAAAGTAATATATCTCAAAGCACTTATTTCTCTGTGGTATCTTTACTACCTCAACGCACAACCCCTTTCTATCAAATTTTACAATCAACCTATTACCAATAGAAGGTTTTTTTGACTATTGTTGCGATTTGACTAAAGTCGGCCTTCATATTGACCCACAATACGACCCTCGCTGAAATACCAAAATCGTCTAACACTCCTTCGTCTGTGGGCATGAGCAGTAATCATATATGAAACCTGAAATAGAAAATCAAGGTATAACAAGCAATTGAAACAAAGTTATATTCAATTTAGACGTCAAAATGATAATTAAAACGGATTTTGTGGTGGTGTCTATTAACTTGTGTTATGTCATGCATAAATTGATCAATTCTTGATCTCTGTACATCCATTTTTAAATAAATATCAGTGTCTTGAATATGTTTAAATAATCTAATTTCCACAATTATCGATATTGTCTATCTATATATGCAATACGCTTGTTCCTAAATCTTCCGTCCTTTATATCCAGCAACACCCTCGTGAGTTAAAAATAAGACCGTTCAAAATAGTCAATACAAAAATGATGAATACAGATTATCTAGTGTCGCATATCGCAATTTCTTATTTATCCCATTTTTATTTCACCACATTTTGAATATGAAAACCTTCCAAAGTGGTTCTTGCGTTGCTTAAATGTCCAACTAAAATTAAAAATGAAATTTAAAAAAAAAAAAGAAGTTTACATGTTTGGTTTTTGTTGTAATATTGAAAAGTAATTTTTAATGTATATGTCGTCCAGGACTCCTGCCCTATTTCACGTATGTTTAGCGCAGCCTAGCAGCAAGTGAATTTCCAGCCCAACTTTTTCGCGAATCGTAGTTTTTTGTCACTTTTTTTCTTATATATTTATTGCTTACGACAGCAGTTAGGATTTAATGTAATGAAATTGCAAATCATCGTTTCTGGCTCTTAACATGGCTCCTCTGATTTTTGTTTTCATTTCAATGGAAATTCTACAGGTCCTGCTAGTTCTATATCATTTGTGTGTTTTGTTTGACCTAATTATCTTTGTCTATTTTTTTTCAAACAACTTTTTGGTCGGTGTATTTCTCCGGCCTTTCTCGTTTGTGGACTGTCATGTTCCTGAATTATTGTCAAATCTTGTCTCGTCTCGTGTACACACGGTCAAAGTTTGCGTCTGCTCTTGGACCATGCCTTTTTTGGAACCCAATACATTGCCCTGTTCTCTTCCGATTTTGGGTTTCTACATTGCATCTTGCCTCCGAGGTGGTTGGCTGGTTGATTACGATTTTACGGCATGTCAACTATTTAGGCCCACCTAACGAGATAGACTTAATAAAATAGAGTTGCTCGCCTTTTGTTTGGTTTACATTTGATATAGAACGCAGTTTCTATAGAGATCATCTGCAAGTTAGAAGCAATTTCTACTCTGTGTTTTCAATAAATTTTTGTAATTTTCCATATAACCTTGGTCTTATATTGGATCATTCCATACAATTTCATCTCGTACACATCAAGAAAACACACAACCCGTTGCTGGCGTTTATTCTATGCCGAAGACTTTTTCTTTGATTCATTCTTGAATCGAATCTCATTTTTTTTTTAACTTAATTTTAAAAAAAATACATTTTTAACTCATTTTTCTAATATAACCCATAGATGGACCCTAAACAGGTACTCACCACTTGGGCAGAGTGGGTCCTGGAGGTAATGATGATGAAAGTGAGTACTCAACATTCCCCAATGTTCCTAAAATTGGGTACTTCACCATCAGCATAGAGTTTA
This sequence comes from Doryteuthis pealeii, assembly GCA_023376005.1. Classification (NCBI taxonomy): domain Eukaryota; kingdom Metazoa; phylum Mollusca; class Cephalopoda; order Myopsida; family Loliginidae; genus Doryteuthis; species Doryteuthis pealeii. Next base: position 143,489,538 of record CM042140.1, read on the forward strand.
ACGTATACCCAGGACATTAACTCCTTAGCCACCGCTTCTGGCAACATATATAAGGAGGGTTGGGGTTGGATCATAAGGGCAATAGGGATTGAAGACACTCTATAGGTGAGGGAGTGCGAGGGCTCCGACCACCTATATAAGCGAGTGGAGTGTGAAGACATGTACTCAGCCACCAGGTTCCATCCCTAAGCATCACGAGTCGCCAACCTACAGCTAACAGGTGGCTCTCAATTGGGGGAGGGGTACCCCTCTACAGGGCGGAGTCGGCCGTAATTTGTACAGCTCTTGTCGAAAGTGTGTGCATGAGAGAGGTTATCAAAATACATATATAAGTATGTTGGCAGACTCCTTTCAACCTTCTTAGTTCGCCTATGTCGCTCGCTGTCTATTATTTGACCTCTTTCCATAAAGTTTGGCTAGTTGACCATTACCCCTCCTTCCCCCTTTACAAACATGCCTCCAGTAATATCAGATATCTTAAAGTGTCTCCCAATGTTTTTCAGTGTTCTTCGAATTTTATTCTTAGAAAGGGCTGTTTTGCTTCGATTGAAAGAGAGGTATCTCCAAGAACACAGAATGAAAAAAACAAAAAACAAAAACTGGATGTGGGCCTGTGTACGACGAAGATATTCTCTCTGTAGGCAGTTTCCACAGCATTCGAGGGTACAAGATTAAAAGGTGTGAGGGAGATGGTTCTCGTACCGTTTAAATTAGGTAATTATTTTCCCAGGCCACTCTGACCGGAGTTGGTGAGTACTTGTTAGGTCCCATTATGGGTTAATAGACAAAATGTGTTTTTTTACAAAAGTGAGTGTCCATTAAAACGAAAACAAAAAAACATCTTCTCGCATAAAATAACCAATGGGTTGACATGCTAAAAACCCAACACCAACCATGGTTCTTGGGAAATTCTATTCCAAGATTAACTCTTGTTAGTTTTTCCCATTTACAGTAAATTGATGGTATTTCACTTCCTCCCAAGTGACAGCAAGTCTTTCTAGCTCTCCAAGGATCTCCTGTTCCAGAGCCGATCCTAGGCAAGGATGGGGTTTTCAATTCTTGCTCGGATCTCAGTTTCCCCTTTCCAACAGAGGAACATACCAACTATGCTTGGTAATTACTGTCACTTTTACTTCCATAGCTTTTTTCGCTTTCTAGCCCAAGGTCAGGTATTTCTCTAGGTTTACTTTACTTTACCTTTTACAGGCGCAAGTAGTTTAAGTTTTAATGTAATAAATATTATATTAAATAGAAGACTAACGAAACATAAATAAGAAACCATATAAAAAAGATACATATATTTATTCTTGAACTCTTTTCTTATTGCAGGACGAGTTCCGTGTACCCAGTGGCTAAAGAGCTGAATTGCGAAATTCGTAAGTAAAGCGAGTTCGAAACCCCTGTCGCGCACCACGTTTCACTTCTGGACTAGACTTTGTCTGCTTGATACCGACAATAGGTCGCTCTGCCAACTTTACTTACTTACTACATTAGTGGCTGTTTAAAAAAAGTGGGTTTTTTAATCCATTTTATTTGCTATTTTTATCATTTACATTTTTTTGTGACATATACAGTTTCTCTGTTCATATACACAGTTTTTTGTGACAGTATACACACCATTGTAAAACATGCCTAATTCCATGTTTGTAACTGATTAAATCTTACCGTTGTAAAAAAGAACTATTTTCTTTATGGACAATAATGTAAAAAAAATCACTGTAAAATCAGCGCCACTTTTCCTGAAAAGATTTCATCGGCATAACTGGACTACTATCTGTTTTTTTTTATGACTGTGTGGACCCTGTGACAAAAGCATAAAGTATTGAATAACATCTATAAATGTTTGTAACTGTGATAAAATGGAGGATTGCTGACTCGGATACAATACCAAGACAACCCACTTTGATTATTTCTTGTCTTTTTCATTTCTATTTTTAAGGCCAATTTGAAATGAATGCACCGTTGATAATAATACATAATAATATAATAAATAGAAATAATAATAAGTAATATGATATGCAACAAAACAGTAAATTTAGACTGTGCGGTAACAGAAGATGAGGACTGTAAACCATCTATTAGCAAACTCAAAACAACGAAATACAAGCTAGGCACGAACTGGTTTGGGAAGGTGATCCACTGGAAATTTGCAAAAAAATTAATTTTAACCATACACCAGAAATGGATATGCATAAAACCAGAATCTGTACTTGAGATTGAACGAATACAATTCTCTGGCACTTGAGATAAAGACGGATTACCCTATCCCACCAGGAGACCTGACCTATTGTGGATTAACAAAAAAAAAAAAAAAGAAACAAAAAAAGAACGTGTCCCAGCCAGAATCACAGCGGGTGAAGCTGAGGGAAATGAAAATGGATAAATACCTGACCTTGCCAGAGAATTGAAAAAACTGTGGAAATATGAGAGTGAAAGTGATACCCAAATTGTAGTTGTGGTGCACTTGGAAGCGGTCCCAATAAACTTGGCGGAAACAAGACTGGAGGACCTAGAAATCAGAGGAAGGAATTGTGACCACCAGACTACTGCAATGCTGCAATCGGTTAAGAATACTCAGAAAGTCCTGGAGACTTAAAGGAGACTTGTCCACTCAGCCTCCAGTGAATACCATCAGCTAACGCTGCATGTGAAAAACTCAAGAAGGAATAATAATATAATAATAATAATAATAATAATATAATAATAAATAATCATATCAATGATTATCTAAAAAGCGTCAAAAAGAAATAGAAGATATATACACTACGTTGTGTAGCCACAAGGAAGTTACTATTACACGCCACTTACCTCCTATTTACAAAAACATCTATAAGGCGAAAGATCAACTGAGGCACTGCTGGAGAAGTTTTTTTAAGGATGTAACTCAATAATTGACGTTCCTCCTGTGGATACCTACACATGGACACACCAGTTTTGGCCGACCCAAGCAAAATTATGATCAGCTTTCTGCTGTGGAATATTGGATGCCGTGGCTGAGGACCTGCCAGGAGTAGGGATGACGGATGGTGAAACTGTTCTATTGCTTCTTCGAAATATACCCCCTCTTTTCAAATAAGTTTTAAAGTAATAAAGCTGAAATAAAATCAATATTATGGATTTAATATAGAAATCAATAATAATATGTGTAACTCTTTTTATATGGCGTTCCTTATTTTTATTTCGTTAGTCTTTCTGATTAATATAATATGTTCTATTACATATTACATTCTATAATGCAACACAATCTATGCGGAAACTAACATCATCGATTGAGTTTTTTTATTATTCATTTTACAATCATTACTTCCAAGAAAAAATTTCCTTTGCAAATTTGATGTTTATTCTTCAATACTACATGAGTAGTATCTCATGGAATCTAAAATAATGTTATAACTAAAGCTGAATAAATCAATGAGTTGTTTGCTAAAGGCTTTTTTCCTATTCAGTTTGAATGACACAAAATACATCCAAGATATTCCTTAGATTTGTAAAATCTTAATTTGGTTCTAATTAATGAGATTGTAAAAAACCTTACTCTTACTCATCGCTTTAATTGCCCCTTTATTAAATTATATATAGTCATCACAGACAGTGTTTCGCTAAGTCTCTTCAGTGCTAGATTTGAAGTACCTCGCCGTGAATATTTGGGCAGTCCGTATTAGGTTCATACAGAATAAGGATTAAATTAAACTACCGTCATCGTCTCCTTCTGCCTGTGTAATTCCCTCTCTCCTCATCATGCTCCATCTCCTCTATATGATAAAGCAATAGGTTATATATATATATATATATATGTATAAATTAATCAATCCCATTTCACGAACACTTGTTTTTTCAAATTTTCTTTATATTTGTCGGATTTAATTCATTTCCCATATTATCTATATATAATTTATATATATATAAATATATAATATATATCTTGATTACTATCTTTAATATATGTTAGTTTACTCTGTGGTGTAAAGAGAGAGATCGGGAGTGTGGCGATAGATTGAATCTCCCATTTCTATTCGTATGTTAATTTTCAGCTGCTAACGATACGGCTTATATATTAAGGACGGGTCAGTTTTTAACTTTAATTGCAAATTTTAGCTAAAATGATTTTAATGTTTTTTTTAAATTCTCCCTGTGGTTACTTTTCCTTTTCTTTTCTTTAAAAAACATGTAATTCGTTTTTGCTAACAACTTCTTTCTTGATATCAATTATCTACCCGAGCTCAATGGGGACCCACTAATGCGGTGCACTTTTTTTTCTAGTAATTCTCTATATCTTACTATTAAGTATTTACAGTAACCCGAAGAGAGATTTAGCTAAAGAAACAGGTGTATCAAGTGCACTTTTGTTGTTTACAAAGAAAGATCGAAAGGTATGAATGTATAAAAGTATATTGTAGCATTTGTAACACATCTAACTCTAATTAATCGAAATAATCAGAAGATCTTTACTGCAGTGTTTGCAAATGCAAGGAGTCAGTTGAGTGAAGGAAAAACACAACTATATTAAGCAACCAATTAACCTTTTAAGTTGGTTCTTTCATACTTAACAATTAGTATCAGTATTTTGTTTCAGTCTATGACAATAATGGAACTTTGTCGCATTGGCCAGGATGAAGTTTGCAAAATCAAATACCCACCCCTCCATACGAGCGAATATGACACAAAGTCAATTTTTTAAGCGTGATATAAGGATGGTGCAAAGTTATTTAGATACTTGCATACAAGATAAACTCCGACGAGTTAATAGGAGACAAAACATTTAATATACACAGCACATGGATATCGAAGATACAAGTAACATGTAAACAGAAGTACATATAAAAAAGGGGTACACAAATACAGATAAAACACATTCATGAATGAATTACAGAAATATACATATATGAGTACAGAATGAGACAAGGAATAGTCCATGGCTGTGAGGACTTACAGTAATGTAAGGGGGGCGGAGCCAACGAGAGGGTTTAGACAGAATCTACCCCATGTGGCTCGTAGTTGCTGAAACAGGAAAAGAGGGTGAAAAGTGTTTGAAACCGCGGCGCTTAAATACTATGCTGCCCTAGCGGGCCAACCCAGCAAACTAAAAAGGGGCAGACAACTCCACAGGCCGAACACAAACTAACGCTACACGGAGTTTAACAGGTTTGAATCCAAGAGTTTTCCGCTCCTAGACCTGTTTACCTAACGAGGGTTAAAGAGTCCAGTCTTTCAAAAGAGAGAGAGAAAGAGAGAGGAGAGAGAGAGTAAGTTGGTAGAATACCTTTCCTAATGGCTATTGAAATGCAATACAGCCTCGTCCAGATTTGACTCGGTGCGAGTCCCATTTTCTACGACTTTTAACACTACTACAACGCGCGTCAACTATAAGTCTATTCTATTTCACACTGAATAAATGAACAATAAGCAAAATTCAGGTCTCAAAAAAAGTGTGTGTGTGGGTGGGGGGTATACATATTTAGCCAGAATGAACTCCAATCTTTACAAAGTAAGTGGTGATCCGAAAAATCTTTTCACACCCAACCAAAATATAACCCCTAAATTAATCGACGGTAATTACATGAAAAAAATAGCCGCGGAACGAAATACGAAAATTATTTATTTTCACTGCATTCGAGTTTTTTTTATAACCTGCCGTAGCCGGTTGGTTCATGGGGCTGAGTGACAGCAGTCTCCTCATGTCTCAGGACTTTTCTGGGTATTCGCCGATCTCAAATAACGCTGTAGTCTGAAATGGTCCTCCTTTCTTCTTTTGTTTCCAAATTTCATGCCAGGCTCTTTTCCAACCCATTATACACTATTCCTTAATTATGCGACATTATTAATCTTGCAACACCCCCTGGTTAAAAATGAGATCGTCCCAAATCGTTCATCTGAAATGCAAAAAGTAAATTATTATTGGTGTCACTTATCCGCTAAAATTTTTTATTTCATTTGAGAAGCCGTCACTTCAGCTAAATAAATGGACCATTCAGTTTTTTTTACAAAGAAAGAAAGAGAAGAAAAAGAACTGCTTACACAGAAAAAAGGAAAAAAGAATGAAAGAAATAATGAGGGGGATTAGAGAGAGGGTGAGTTGCTAGAAATGCGTGAAACGTTAACCTATTTCAGAGAGAAGAGAGGAGAGAGAGAGAGAGAGAGAGAGAAGAGAGAGAGAGAGAGAGAAGAAGAGAGAGAGGGGGGGTAATCAAGATTATTATACTTTTTATCATATTTAATTTTTTTAACAAATAGCTCTTAAGCAAACATATCAACGTTGTAATGATTAGATTATATACTGTGGTATATCACAGTCCTGGCTAGTAATTATATTTTTAAAAATAAAAAAAATAATGAAGGCTTGAATAATTATATAAGGGTGATAGACCTTCGACCGTCCTGTAACTTACATTAATTTTTTGAAACATTACCCCTCCTCACCAAATATCTAGGAATTTAGTAATGTTTACGTTTTAAACCCATTGATTTTAAGATTTAAGTAATGCGAAAAAAAAATTCATTTCTCTGTAAGAATATATCAAGAAAATCTAAAGTTTTTGTTTTTTTGTTTGTGTGTGGTGTTTTTTTAGAAGAAAAACTTTTTTACCAGACTNCGGAGGAATCATAGAATAAATTAGTTATCAAACGATGTTCTACGAAAATCTGAATTAGATTTGCTCAAAACAGGACATCGTTATTATGCGTCTTTAATCTGCCATGTGTCTTATATATCACTAGAAATAAAGGTTTACATAAATATGGTGTAGTAATATTTGCATACTGGTTTTCAATAAGACTAGCTTTAATACATAATTCTTGGTGTTATTATCTTTAATATTATTGTTTTATTCTCCACATATAAAATCAATCCCATGATGATTGAGGGGAATGAAAGAGCTGACCCGCACCTAAATGGCTCTGATTTGATCTATGGACAATTCAAGATACCATTACTGACTTGAAACTAAAATTAATAGATTCCTTCTACAAAATGGCAACAGCATGGAATAACAACATCACAATAAACTCTTCTAATCAAATCCACTTGGGGGGGGGGGGGGCTGGAGACCAACTTTAAGGAAGTAGAAAGGAACAAGTCATTGTGTCCCGATTACGCCATTGGTGATACAGACTAATGCATCCTATATACTCAAACAAGAACAACAACCACAATGTGGAACATGTTAAACACTTTGACAGTTAAAACACTTTATTCATGGAATGCGGTTTTTTTGCTCACATCAGAAACCGTTATTTTTAAAGCAAATAAATATGAAAGATCTGTTTGAAAAAACATCAACATGAGGCTTTCTCTCTTTTTTTTAGGGAAATAAATTATAACTCATAAAATATAAGACATGAACAATCAATACATACCAACTAATCCAATAATGCTAACATTGTTTAAAACAATTACTAAAGTATATATATATACACGATATGTATCACTTCCAACCGTTAGGCATGGATAATCCAAGACGGGTTGATATGCCGTTAAAATCAAACAAACATAGAATGATTTTATATAGAAACCAATTAAAAAATTAATAAGATAAGTGTAATATGCGTTCTTAATTTATTTTCTTTGTCTTCTATTATCATATATTCATTCATTAAAACTTAGATACTTACGCCCGGAGTGGGGGGGGGGGTGCATATTCTTTTCCCGCTCGCTGAAGGTAAGAAAATAAGTTAGTATAAGTAAGAAAATAGAGTTGTATATTTTACCTGCTGCACTGAGGATGCCGGTACATAACGCATCACCAAAGGTAACATCTCTTCGACGCGACGTCAAATGTAAACATCAAAATCATCGTAAAGGACGACCAAGTGAGTAAGGAAAACGCGATACTAATAATATGTTTAAAAAGCACCACATCCAACAGCGACATTTTGCAACGGCGGAATTCGAGGGACAAATGATTTCTTCCTTTCTTTGCTTCAAACCCTTCTCATTTGTCATGTTTGTTGTTTTCAAAAAAAAAAAAAAGAAGAAAGAAAAAGAAAAGAAAACATTAAAAACAGATAGCAAACTTATTCACGCTCGCTGGGCGCAAGTATCTTAAAGTTTTGATATAAAATAGTAAAGTAAAGTTGTCGGGGGTGGGTTAAAGTCGGTAATGACCAGACAGGCGAGGGCGAATATCTCCTTTTCACTAGCGCTAGACCAAGGAGATTTATTTTTCAGTCTGTGGTGGAGCGACACACCTTCCATTAGCTCCTTACCTCACCTGTGCTACTCATACGCTGAGTTGGCGAGGACCGGTATCGAACTTGTGGTTCCTAGAGCGCACGCTCTACCAGCTGAACTTAACCGGGCCTATTCTAATGTAATAAGATATCATATTAAATAATAAAGACTAGCGAAACTAAATAAGAACGAATATAAAAGTATTACACTTATTATAAAGGTATTTTAATTGATTTCTATATAAAATGATATATAGAATTGCTTTTAATATGTTTGAGAATAACATGAATAGTATTTGAAATCAGTAACAGCAAATAACTATATTGATATTAATACCGTGTTCCTTAATTGTACGACCGTTATCATCTTGCAACTTCCTCTGGGTAAAAATGAGACCGTACAAATCATCCAAGATTAAATGCAAAAATGTAAATCCTGATTATCTGTTGTTGCTTATCGCCGAATTCTTATTTCTTATGAATGCCGTCACCTCAGCTAAATAATGGATCATTCCATTTTCATTATAAAGAAAAAGGACATGCTACAAGAAAATATAATAAGAAAGAAGAAAACAGGTGGGGGGAATATTATATAGAGTGTTGAGCGAGCGGAAACGATAACGCTAATATATAATGAAAAGATGAAAAGAAGTAAAGAAAAAAGTGAGAAAGAGCTAAATCAAGATAATTATATTTTTTACACATTGAATTACTTTGAAATAGCTCTTAAGTAAACATATCAACCGTTGTAATAATTAAATTATCATACTGTGGTATATCCACATGTCGTGCTAGTCAAGATTATGATACTTTTTACATATTGAAGTATTTAGCAATAGCTCTTAAGTAAACATATCAAACGTTGTAATAATCAAACTATCATACTGTGGTATATTCACAGGTCCTGCTAGTAAAATAAATAAAATCCTATTCTCCTTGGAGAATTATTCCCGTTAATGTGCTCAACAAGATATCACGCTGTTTATAAGACAAACCGTTAAACAAAAAACCTAAGTAACTTTAACAAAAATTGCTCAACACTTAGAGTATTTGAAAGAAAAACATAGAAAAAATAGACGTAAACATGTTGAAGAAAAGTTTCAAGCAATATTTAAAAAGGTGTGTTTGATTATAATGTATAAGAAAATTACTAAATAGTTCATAAACTTGCCTTTTTAACATAAGATATTCAACTTTATGACATTCTCTTTGCGCTGGGTTCATTCTAGATGTTTCCAAATCTCGATCTAAGCAATTATGACCATCAGAAAAATGTCTCGGCTATTAATAGTATAGACAGGTAATATACTTACAAACTTTAAAATGACTCATATATATGAGAAGTAAATTAATTTATTGATTTATGGGGAATGGCTTGTCAAAACAACATAAATGAATAGAGCTAAGTAGATAGGTGTTATCATTATCACTTCTTTAATTTATCCCAAATCTTAAATTGAATTTAAAACTATAAATTTACTCTCTGGCTAAATGTTGTTGTTTTTTTATTTGACACTGAAATTCGAGAGAGGGCGAATACATTGCTTGCTCACCATGGATTCCTAAAATAAGACATCTATTATTATATTAAAGCGGAGTGAATTGTTTGCAAAATACTTTTTCTTATTTAATTTAATGACACAAAACACATCCCAAAATATTTCTTAGATTTGGGTTTAAGTTATGTTTGAAAATATTTCCATTTTAATTGGTTCTAATTAGTCGTAATTTGCAATTAATTAAAAAACTGACCCATCTCTTACTCACATTCTGTCTGTTACTTTTCCCCTCTCTATGTATATATTGATTACCTCCTCGTTACATATGTTAGTTTCTCAGTGGAACTAAAGAGAGAGATTGGAGAGTGTGAAACCTATTTGTTGAGTTTCATAAGCAGTCAGCCGGTAGCATCTCAACATCTTGGCTCTTAATAAATTTAAATTAGGTCAAACGTTCCCTTTCTTAGAAATCCTACAAAATGATTTTAATGGCATTTGTTTTAAATTCTCCGGTCGTATTTGTTTTTATCTAATTCGCTTTGCAAACTCACTTTTCCCTAATCCCAATTATCTACCCAGAGCTTATTGGGTAACCCGATAAGTCGCATTTTGTCTAGTATCTTAATATAGTTAAAGTTGTGATTTGTCTAACTGCTTTAAGTATAAAATGTTGAACCTTAACTAACAGAACGTTCACTAATAAGGATAAGGTTCAACAGAAGTGATTTACATATTCAGAATCATCATATATTTAATGTACACAGAAGCAAATAGACACCTATATAAATTTAGATGTTTATTTAGAATAATAATTATTTAATTAAAGTATTAAAATAAAATATTAATATCTATTTACTAATACTTAATTGATATCCGCTTTGCGTTTTTATAATGCAACGGCCCATTTAGGCAAGACGGTGTTCACGAATATGATCTTGGGGGGATTTCTTGCCATGTTTCACTCAGTAATCTTTAAAGTTTTACTTTTAACGATGGCTTCTGGTTCTTTTTTCGAAGTTTCTGGTCTATTACGAACTAGAAGTGTTCGATAGGGTTCATGTCTGGTGACTGACTTGGCCATGGAAGTTTTTTTTAATCCCATTTCCATGCAACCAGTATTTTGTATTTTTAGAATTGTGCCCCGTCTTCCATAAATAAGGACACATGTTTTATCATTCTACCAATTGAGAATATTGAAAGAAGCCCTTCCTGCAATAGGGAACATATTTAGCAGAGGTAATTTTACCCTGGCACTCCACTAGCTCCGAACATCACATCCAAATAACACCTCATACCATAAACAAAATAACACCACATCTTTTGATGTCAATCTCTTGATTACAGAATCTCCAGACTCATACTCTACCACTGTCTGAAATAAAGCAAATCGTGGCTCATCAAAGAATATTACCGTATTCCCAGTATGCCATAGATCTCTCAACCATTTATGAGCCCCATCTTTCCCCGCTTGATATTGGTTAGACTAAGATGTGGTTTCTTTCTTGCAGCTCTGTCATAGTAGTCTAGTTTGTGAAGATACCTGGCAGCTCTTCTGGAACTGACATCACAGATATTTGCTATGTCAGAGGCCTTACACAAGGAATATTCTCAATATTCTCTTAAAAAGACACAGGGTTCTGTCATAGGGCATTGGATAGCCCTGAGTGAGATGCTGTGTCTACCTTACTCTCTGTTGTAGAGGAGTTAACACCCCTACAAGATGGACTGGCTCATAGCCTATAATAGTCGACGTATCAGTGATAGAAACGGAAATTATATTCGGACAAATCACTGCGTTTGACTACACACATTTGACCTCCTCATTCTTGTAAGTTTGTCTTTGTGAATTGTTCTACTTCTTGGTTTTATGTAATAAGTATCTGTTAGCACCAGATACAAGTGCTGAATAAAATATATCTCAAGCACATTATTTCTCTGTGTATCTTTTACTACCTCAACGGCAAACAAACCCTTTCTATCAATTTTACAATCAACCTATTACCAATAGAAGGTTTTCTGATATTTTGCGTTGACTAAGTCGGCCTTCATATTGACCACAATACGACCCTCGCTGAAATACCAAATTTCTAACACTCCTTTCGTCTGTGGCATGATGCAGTAATCATATATGAAACCTGAAATAGAAAATCAAGGTATAAACAACAATTGAAACAAGTTATATTCATTTTAGGCGTCAAAATGATAATTAAAACGGACTTTGTGGTGGTGTCTATTAACTTGTGTTATGTCTGCATAAATGATCATTCTGATCTCTGTACATCCATTTTAAATAAATATCAGTGTCTTGAATATGTTTAATAATCTAATTCACAATTATGAATTGTCTATCTATATATCAATACGCTTGTTCCTAAATCTTCCGTCCATTATCATCCAGCAACACCCTCTGGTTAAAAATAAGACCGTTCAAATAGTCAATACAAAAATGAGAATACAGATTATCTAGTGTCGCATAATCGCAGATTTCTTATTTATCCCATTTTATTTCACCCAATTTTGAATATGAAACCTTCCAAATGGTCTTGCGTTGCTTAAATGTCCAACATAAAATTAAAATGAATTAAAAAAAAAGAAGTTACATGTTTGTTTTATTTGTAATATTGAAAGTAATTTTTATATTATGTCGTCCAGGACTCCTGCCCTAATTTACACTATTTTAGCGAGCCAGTAGCAAGTGAATTTCCAGCCCAACTTTTTCCGAATCGTGTTTTGTCACTTTTATTCTTATATTATTTATTTGCTACGACAGCAGTAGGATTTATATGTAATGAAATTGCAAATCATCGTTTCTGGCTTAAATGGCTCTCTTGATTTTTGTTTCATTTCATGGAAATTCTACAGGTCCTGCTAGTTCTATATCATTTTGTGTGTTTTGTTTGGACTAATTTATTTGTCTTTTTTTTCACAACTTTTTGGTCGTGTATTCTCCGGCCTTTCTCGTGTGACTGTCATGTTCTGAATATTGTCAAATCTTGTTCTCGTCTCGTGTACAACACGTCAAAGTTTTGCGTCTCTCTTGGACCATGCTTTTTTGGAACCCCAAATACATTGCCTGTTCACTTCCGATTTATGGTTTTACAGTTGCATCTTGCCGAGGATGGTTGGCTGGTTGATTAGATTTACGGCATGTCAACCTGTTAGGCCACCTAACGAAGATAGACTTGAACTAAAATAGAGTTGCTCCCCTTTTGTTTTTGTTTACATTTGAATATAGAACGCAGTTTCTATATAGATCATCTGCAAGTTAGAAGCAATTTTTCTACTCTGTGTTTTCAATAAATCATTTTGTTAATTTTCCATATAACCTTGTCTTAAATTGATCATTCCATACAATTTCATCTGTACACATCAAAAACATAACAACCCTTGCTGGGTTATTCTATGCCGAAGACTTTTTCTTTGATTCATTCTTGATCGAACTCATTTTTTTTTAACTTAATTTTAAAAAAATACATTTTTAACTCATTTTTCCTAATTAACCCATAGATGGAACCCTAACAGGTACTACCACTTCGGGCAGAGTGGTCTGGAGGTAATGATGATGAAGTGGTACTCAACATTCCCAATGTTCCAAAATTGGTACTTCACCATCAGATAGAGTTTAACGTCATACCCAGGACATTAACTCTCTTAGCCACCGCATTCTGGCACATATATAGAGGGTTGGGGTTTGACATAAGGGCAATAGGGTTGAGACACTCATATAGGTGGTAGGAATTGATCGGAGGGCCTCTCGACCGACCGTATAAGGGCGAAAGGGAAGTGTTGCAAGACATGTACTCAGCCACAGTGTTCCATCCCTAAGCTCACGAGTCGCCACCTACAGCTAACAGGTGGCCTCATTGGGGGGGGGGGGGTACCCCTCTACAGGGCGGAGTCGCCGTATTTTACAGCTCCTGTCGAAAGGGTGATGGAGAGGTTATCAAAATACATATATAAGTATGTGAGCAGACTCTTTCAACCTTCTTATTCGCCTATGTCGCTCGCTGTCTATTATTTTGACCTCTTTCCATAAAGTTTGGTGTGACCATTCACACCCCCTCTTCCCCTTTACACATGCTCAGTAATATCAGATCTTAAAGTGTCTCCAATTGATTTTCAGTGTTCTTCGAATTTTATTCTTAGAAAGTGGCTGGTTTTGCTTCGATTGAAAAGAGAGAGAGTCTCCAAGAACACAGAAATGAAAAAAAACAAAAACAAAACTGGATGTGGGGCGTGTACGAACGAAGATATTCTCTGTAGCAAGTTTCCACAGCATTCGAGGGTACAAGATTAAAAGGTGTGAGGGAGAATGGTTCGCATACCGTTTAAATTAGGTAAATTATTGTTCCCAGGTCCACTCTGACCCGGAGTGGTAGTACTTGTTAGGGTCCCATCTATGGGTTAAATAGAACAAACTGTGTTTTTTTAAAAAGTGAGTATCCATTAAGAACGAATCAAACAAAAACATCTTCGGCATAAAATAACCCAAGGGTTGACATGCCGTAAAACCCAACCAACCAACCATGTTCTTGGGAACTGTTCCAAGATTAACTTCTTGTTAGTTTTTCCCATTAACAGTAATTGATGGTATTCACTCGCTCCCAAGTGACAGCAAGTCTTCTTAGCTCTCCAGGATTCTCCTGTTCCAGCCGATCCCAGCAAGGATGGGTTTCAATTCTTGCTCGGATCTTCAGTTTCCCCTGTTCCCAGGGCTCCAACTATGCTTGGTATTACTGTCACTTTTACGTTCCATAGCTTTTTCGGTTTTCTAGCAAGGTCCAGGTATTTCTCTAGTTTTTTCACTTTACTTTACCTTTTACAGGCGCAAGTATTTAAGTTTTAATGTAATAAAATATTATATTTAAATCAGAAAGACTAACGAAACTAAATAAGAACCCATATAAAAGATTACATATATTTATTCTTGAACTCTTTCATTGCAGGAGAGTTCCAGTGTCCCAGTGGCTAACGAGCTGAATTGCGAAATCGTAATAAGCGAGTTCGAACCCCTGTCGCGCAACCACGTTCACTTTCTGACTAGTACTTTTGTCTGGCTGATACCGACAATAGGTCGCTCTGCCAACTTTACTTACTTACTACATTAGTGACTGTTTAAAAAAAGTGGTTTTTAATCCATTTTTAATTTCGCTATTTTTTATCATTACATTTTTTGTGACATATACAGTTTCTTGTGACATATACACAGTTTTCTGTGACATATACACACATTGTAAAACATGCCAATTCACTGTTTGTAACTTAGATAAAATCTTACCGTTGTAAAAAAACAACTTATTTCTTTATGGACAAATAATGTAAAAAAAATCACCTGTAAAATCAGCGCCCACTTTCCTTGAAAGATTTCATCGGCATAACTGATACTATTCTGTTTTTTTTTATGACTGTGTGACCCTGGACAAAAGCAATAAACGTATTGAATAACATCTATAAATGTTGTAACTGTGATAAAATGGAGGAGTGCTGACTCGGATACAACTACCAAGACAACCACTTTGATTATTTCTTTCTTTTTTCATTTCTATTTTAAAGGCCAAATTTGAATGAAAGTGCACCGTTGATAATAATAATAATAATAATAATAATAATAATAATAATAATGATATGCAACAAAACAGTAAATTTAGACTGTGCGGTAACAGAGATGAGACTGTAAACCATCTATTAAGCAAACTAAAACAACGGAAATACAAAGCTAGGCACGACTGGTTTGGGAAGGTGATCCACTGGGAATTATGCAAAAAATTAAATTTTAACCATACAACAAAATGGTATATGCATAAACCAGAATCTGTACTTGAGATTGAAACGAATACAATTCTCTGGGACTTTGAGATAAAGACGGATTACCCTATCCCAGCCAGGAGACCTGACCTATTGTGAATTAACAAAAAAAAAAAAAAAAAAAAAAAAAAAAAAAAAGAACGTGTCCCAGCAAATCACAGGGTGAAGCTGAAGGAAAATGAAAAGATGGATAAATACCTGGACCTTGCCAGAGAATTGAAAAAACTGTGGAATATGAGAGTGAAAGTGATACCAATTGTAGTTGGTGCACTTGGAACGGTCCCAATAAACTTGGGAAAAAGACTGGAGGACCTAGAAATCAGAGGAAGAATTGTGACCAACCAGACTACTGCACTGCTGCAATCGGCTAGAATACTCAGAAGAGTCCTGGAGACTTAAGGAGACTTGTCACTCAGCCTCCAGTGAAATACCATCAGCTAACGCTGATGTGAAAAACTCAAAAGGAATAATAATAATAATAATAATAATAATAATAATAATAATAATAATAATAATAATAATAATAATGATTTATCTAAAACGTCAAAAGAAATAGAAGATATATTACACTACGATTGTGTAGCCACAAGGAAGTTACTATACACCCACTTACCTCCTATTACACAAACCATCTAATAAGGACGAAAAAGACATACTGGGCACTGCTGGAGAAGTAAGGATGAACTCATAATTGACGTCCTCCTGTGGATACCTACACATGGACACACCAGTTTTGGCCGACCAGCAAAAATATGATCAGCTTTCTGTGGATATTGGATGCCGTGCTGAGGACCTGCCAGGAGTAGGGACGGATGGTGAAACTGTTCTATTCTTCGAATATACCCCCTCTGTTTCAAATAAGTTTAAAGTACTAAAGCTGAATAAATCAATAGTTAATGATTTATATAGAAATCAATAAAAATATGTGTACTCTTTTTATATGCGTTCTTATTTTATTTCGTTAGTCTTTCTGATATAATATAATATTCTATTACATTTACATTCTATATCAACACAATTTATGCGAAACTAACATCATCGATTGAGTTTTTTTTATATCATTTTACAATCATTACTTCCAAGAAAAATTTCCTTTGCAAATTTGATGTTTATCTTCAAACTACATGAGCTAGTATTCATGGGAATCTAAAATATATGTTATTATACTAAAGCTGAATAAATCAATGATTGTTTGCTAAAGGCTTTTTTCCTATTCAGTTTGATGACACAAAATACATCCCAAGATATTCCTTAGTTTTGGGATTAAGCTATGTTTTAAATAAATTCCATCTAATTTGGTTCTAATTAATCGTAATTTGTAATTAAGTAAAAAAACTTACCCGTCTCTTACTCACATTCTGCCTGTCAATTCCCCCTCTCTCTCTCTCTCTCTCTCTCTCTCTCTCTATATATATATATATATATATATATATATATTATATATATATATATATATAATTAAATTCATCCATTTTCGGAACCCTTGTTTTTTTCAAATTTTCTTTATATTGTCGGATTTAATTTCCATATTACTCATAATATATATATATATATATATATATATATATATATATATATATATATATATATCTTGATTAACTACTCTTTATATATGTTAGTTTACTCTGTGAGTGTAAAGAGAGAGATCGGAGAGTGTGAGCGATAGATTGAATCTCCCATTTTATTCGTATGTTAATTTTCAGCTGCTAACGACTGGCTTCTATATAAGACGGGTCAGTTTTTAACTTAATTGCAAATTTTAGCAAAATGATTTTAATGTTTTTTTTTTAATTCTCCTGTGGTACTCTTTTTCTTTTCTTTTTTTAAAAAATGTAATTCGTTTTGCTAACTAACTTCCTTCTTGATCACAATTATCTACCCTGAGCTCAATGGGTGACCCAATGGGTCACGTTTTTTTTCTAGTATTCTCTATATCTACAGATTAAAGTATTTACAGTAACCCGAAAGAGATTTAGCTAAAGCAAACAAGGTTATCAAGTGCATCTTTTATTGTTTACATAAGAAAAGATCGAAAGGATGAGATGTATAAAGTATATTGTAGCATTTGTACAACATCAACTCTAATAATGAAATAAATGCAGATGATCCTTTTGCAGTGTTTGCAAAATCAAGAGTCAGTTGAGTTGAAGGAAAAACACAAACATATAAGCACCAATTAACCTTTTAAGTTGTGTTCTTTATACTTAACAATATAATACAAGTATTTGTTCAGTCTATGACAATAATGGGAACTTTGTCATTGCCAGGATGAAGTTTGCAAATCAAATACCACCCCTCCATACGAGCAAGATATGACACAAAGTCAATTTTTAAGCGGATATAAGGATGGTGCAAAGTTATTAGATACTTTGCATACAAATAACTCTGACGAAGGTTAATAGACAAAACATTTAATATACACAGCACATGGATATGAAGATACAAAGTACATGGTAAACAGAGTACATATAAAAAGGGGTACACAAATACAGATAAAACACATTCATGAATGATACAGATATACATATATGAGTACAGAAATGAGACTAGGAATAGTCCATGCTGTGAGGACTTACAGTAATGTAAGGGGGACGGAGCCCCAACGAGAGGGTTTAGATAAAATCTACCCCATGTGGCTCGTAGTTGCTGAAACAGGAAAAGAGGGTGAAAGTGTTTGAACCCGGCGCTTAAATACTATGGTGCCCTAGCGGGCACCCAGCAAACTAAAAGGGACAGACAACTCCACCAGGCGAACACAAACTAACGCTACACGGAGTTTAACAAGTTTTCCTGCTCCTAGACTGTTTACCTAACCAGGGTTAAAGAGTCCAGTCTTTCCATAGAGAGAGAGAGAGAGAGAGAGAGAGTAGTTGGATGCATACCTTTCCTAATGGCTATTGAAATGCAAACAGCCTCGTCCAAGATTTGAACTCGGGTCGCCGAGTCCATTTTCTACGACTTTAACTACTACAACACGCGCCGTCAACTATAAGTCTATTTTATTCACACTGAATAAATGAACAATAAGCAAAATTCAGGTCTCAAAAAAGTGTGTGGGGGGGGGTATACATATTTAGCCAGAAATGAACTCCCATCTTACAAAGTACAGGGTGATCCGAAAAATCTTGTCACACCCAACCAAAATATAACCCCTAATTAATCGACGGTAATTACATGAAATAAGCCGCTGGGAACGAAATATGAAATTATTATTTCACTGCATTCGAGTTTTTTTTATACCTGCCGTAGCCGGTGGTTCACTGGGGGCTGAGTGACAGCAAGTCTCCTCATGTCTCCAGGACTCTTCTGAGTATTCCAGCCGATCTCAATAACGCTGTAGTCTGAATGGTCTCCTTTCTTCCTTTGTTTCCAATTCATCCAGGCTCTTTTCCAAACCCATTAATACACGTATTCCTTAATTATGCGACCATTATTATCTTGCAACACCCTCTGGTTAAAAATGAGATCGTCCAAATCGTTCATCATGAAATGCAAAAATGTAAATCCTCATTATCTGGTGTCACTTATCCGCTAAATTTTTATTTCATTTGAGAGCCGTCACTTCAGCTAAATAATGGACCATTCAGTTTTTTATTACAAAGAAAGAAAGAGAAGAAAAAGAACATGCTACACAGAAAAAATATAATAAGAAAGAAAGGAAAAAAGAATGAAAGAAAATATGAGGGGAAGGATAGAGAGAGGGTGAGTGCTAGGATGCGATGACGCTAACCTATTTCAGAGAGAGAGAGAGAGAGAGAGAAGAGAGAGAGGGGGGGTTAAATCAAGATTATTATACTTTTTACATATTTAATTTTTTAACAATAGCTCTTAAGCAAACATATCAAACGTTGTAATGATCAGATTATCATACTGTGGTATATCCACAGGTCCTGCTAGTATATTATATTTTTAAAATAAAAAAAATAATGAAAGCTGAATAATATATAAGGGTGATAAGACCTTCGGACCGTCCTGTAAATTACATTGAATTTTTGAAACATTACCCCCTCCTCACCAAATATCTAGGAATTTAGAATGTTTACGTTTTAACCATTGATTTTAAGATTTAAGTAAGCGACAAAAAAAATCATTCTCTGTAAGAATATATCAAGAAATCTCAAAGTTTTTTTTTTTTTTGTTTGTGTGTGTGTTTTTTGTTATTTTCTTTTTTTTTTTTTTTTAGAAGAAAAACTTTTTTATATTTTTACAAATAATTTCTAGAACTTTTCGTACGTGCCTCTAAAAACTGTTAAAATATACGTGTCATATCAAACGGTTAGGTCAATGGCAGGTGTTTTCTGTTGATAAATAAAATATTTAATTACGTAATCAAAACATTTTCAGCTGTGACAAAATTAATGGAAACTTACGGCAGCGGTTTTTTTATTTGAATTGGGGAACAACAATAATCAACAATTACCAAGACCTAGATTATTATTATAATTACTAGCAGGACCTGTGGATATACCACGGTATGATAATTTCATTATTACAACGTTTAATATGTTTGCTTAAGAGCTATTGCTAAATAGTTCAATATGTAAAAAATATAATAATCTTGGTTTAATTTTCTCACTCTTTTTCCCCTTTCTTTCCTTCTTTTCATCTTTTCATTATATTCGATTGAAACCGATTAGCGATATCACATCCGCGCACTCACCTCCTCTCTCTAGCTTTCCCTTACTCTCTTTCTTTCCTATCATATTTTTTCTAAGTAATATGCCATTTTCACCCTTTCTTTCTTTCTAATAAAAACGAAATGGTTCATTATTTAGCCGAGGTGATGACACTCATAAGAAATAAGAATTCGACGGATAAACGAAACCAAATAATAAGGATTTACATTTCATCTTGAACGGTCTCATTTTTAACAAGAGGGTGTTTCAAGATGATAACGGTCGGAAGATTGATGAACATGTGTATTAATATATAGATTAGCAGATATTCCTTTTTATTTTTTTATATTGAAAATGTTTGGATGAACTGGTAGCGTAATGATTATTATCGTTAAAACTGAACCCGGCTACCAGAGTTAAAATCCTAAATGAGGCTTGGGAAAGGTGTGAATCCATCTATTTTCCTTCCATCTATGGGTAAATAATAGGGCCGACTGGGCTCTTTAACTTTGATATGGCAAACCGTCTAAGAGAAGAAAACTCTGATTTCAAATAAATTGTAAATTCAGAGGGGGATGACCTCCACCCAGCTAATCCTGTCAAATACGTGCTACACAAGTAGTACCCCCCACCCAGACCACACTAGGTGGCGGGATAAGTCTATTGTAATGTCTTTATAACACGTAAGTGCAAAATACTACGAGATTCGACTTTATATTATTGAACTGAGTAATATAATTGGTAAATCCGGTCATTTTGCGTTTATAGATCTATTTCTACCCACATGTATCTGTGTATGCAATCACTTCGTACTTTGAAGGAGAACTGAGCAATTCTATCAGTTTTTAACAACATTTAAGACATATTATGAAAAAGATACATAAGACAACAAATATATAGTCATCTTATATGGTCAAACATCGCTTGTCAGCTGGAACTTTAGAATACACTGTCAGGATCTCTGCAGAGGCGTAAGACCCCCCCCTCCCACCAATTGGGCTACCTGTTGGCTGTATGTGGCGACTAGTGATACTTAAGGATGGAACCCTGGTGGTTGATCAGTCCATGACATGCAACACTCCACTTACTTAGGCTTGACGGACAGTCAGAGAGGTCCCCTCCAATTAACCGGCTGGTCACGTCAAGCCCTAGCTCCTATATGATTGTCCCAACCCTATTGCCCTTATGGCAAGCCCCAACCCCTTTTTATCATATGGGTGCTAGAAAATGATGACTGGGGGTCTTAATGTCCTGTGTATGGTGTAGTTCCAGTTCTGGAGATCTGGGTTATGCGGAGTACCCTTCTATCACCATTACTCCCAGGTCCACTCTGACCCAGAGTGGTAGTACCTATTAGTGTCCCATCTATGGGTTAAATATATTAAAAATGAGTTTAAAATATGTGTTTCAAAAATTGAATTTAAAGAAATGAATACAAAACGTCTTCGGCATAGAATAACCCAACAAAATGTTGACTTGCCGTAAAATCCAAACAACCACTAAACAGTGCAGTAGGCATTTATAAAGATCCATCGTGAGTGCCAAATTAAAGAATACAAAAGAACATTTAATGACAAATACGAAAATATGCCTCTTTTTGCATATAATTTACCGAACCTCTAAACCCAAGACAGGATACGATATTAGATCAATCAGAAACAAAAGTCAGAATAATTATTCCCAGCACAAATAAATGGGGAAATCTTACCTTGTAACTACTAATGTGATAATCTTTTGTGGTAATTTAATATTCGTCTAGTTTTGAAAGTTACTAATGTGAGTTGAATGATGAATTTGAGAAAAAGATGAAGAAAACAGATGAAAGCAGAATGTTCTTTTAGGTAATAAAAATATCTATAATTACTCTGTGGGTGGATTGAAATATAATTCACATAGAAGTTTATAATATATACAATATATAATATAAATATAGACATAACTAGAAATTTATGATATGAAGGAGAGGATTGAGTAGGACGAATTATTTAAAGATATTTTATATTATAAGAGAAAACATACTGGATTTCATATGGAATTTTAACCCCTGAAAACAGAGTCAGGGGAACACACTCATATGGCTAGCCTAGGATCAAGCAAATCAACGTGTGATTAATTTCTTTTGAGTTACGTTTTAACATAATTACAAGCAAGGATTTATTCAACAAAAGTTGTGCCAATGGTTCTAAATTTATTTCATTTTTTTAACTTTGTATTGGTCTTTTTAAAAATTCTATTTGAATAAAACTCTGTGAGTAGATATCTCTTTTATAACTATTCGTTCCATGTGGACACCCAGCTTCACCAAAAACAAGAGATTTCAAAGGTTGGATGAGCTCCATGGGAGCCAACGGCCATCCACACTGATAGTAATTGATTGGGGTACTTACTACTACTTGTTATAAAAACCCCGTTGCTTAGTGGCTATACCTCGTTCCAAGGAAGGCTAGGAGAGTAAAACCCGAAATTAAATCCGGAGCTGGAGTCCCTAGGGTGGTGTGATGTTGAACTTCAGTGCTATCCAACAACTCCTGCGGTACTAATTGTTGCCAAACTGCTTTGTTTTTTGTTGGCTTTGTTTTTTTTGTTTGTTGTTGTTGTTTTTTGTTTTAGTTTTTGCTTTGCTTTTCCTTTGGACAACAACAGCAGTGTGGAGAGTGGGGACCTGCTGCTTTGGGCGACAGCTCATCCTCCATATCATCCCATTCCATGTTACGTGTTTCTATTTGTTTTTGGATACTACGTCATCGTCTTTAGTTGACGAACGGATGCCAACAAAATATCTGACAGAATAACAAATTGCACAATTTTCATTTTTGTATGCTTATTGGAAGATCCATATAAATTATATTTGTCTGTGAATACAACAAAAAGTTAAATTTTGAGTTCTTATCTAATCATTACTGTTGTCAAAAGTGATATATAATCTCTCTCTCTCTCTCTCTCTCTCTCTCTTCTCTCTCTCTTCTCTCTCTCTCTCTCTCTCTCTGAAATATATATATATATATATATAAAAAACAGATTAGAAAAAATACAAAATGTGGGGGAATGTATTGGAAATATGAATAACGAGCACAAACAATTCACCTTTCCATATCATTTCCTCTTAATATATATATAACAATAGCATAATCTTTACAGATCACTGCCGTCCTTCACAACTCTCCAACTCCACCACCAGAACCTTTCCCCTCATGGGCCATCAAATGACTGATCAATCCCGCTACAGATCCAAGTTTGATGCAAGTACCCACTAGATCGGATGGATCAGATGAATAAAATGTGACGCTTATGCACCACCATATGTCTCTTAAGACCAAAAAGCTGACTTACAGACTTGTTACTGATTGTAACATGACACATTGTTTGTTACTGGGTTTTCAAGTAAATGTCCCTGAGAGATTTTCATATGATTGACATAATCCCGTTTAGAAAAGCAGAATCCGACCACATGTTTTGACATTTCCAACCCTCCGTGTTCTCACAATAATGACAGGTGTATCCCTTCGAAGTTGACACTACTTGAGTTATCAATGTTCAATTCTGTCACTCTCAAAACGCTACAGCTATCATCCACAATGATTCTCTAAGTCAGTTCTCTCCAATGCTAAGCTTTTTCCCAAGTTTGTGAGGTTGATAAATGAAATAAAGCAAGGAAACATTTGTACATCATGTATTATAGTGGGGCAACGACTTGTACAACACCAATAACCAACTCTTTTAATTTTCATGATTAATAATCCAGTGACAAACTAAAACCAAATAACCGGTAAATTGTAGAAACAATGATACTACCATCGTGAAGAAAAAGTCCCTACTTAGCTGCTGTTATTTAAAAATCAACAGTAGGCTACTGACTTCATATGGCGCCTGCGAACAGGATCGAACCCATTGGATTTTCGAATCCAATGGGGTTATTCCTCAGGTTTCGAATCCTGTTCGCAGCGCCATATTGAAGTCAGTTAGCCTACTGTGATTTTAATAACAGCAGCTAAGTAGAACTTTTTCTTCACGATGGTGAGTATCATTGTTTCTAAATTACGTTATCTTGTTTTTAGTTTGTCTCTTGATTATAATCATGAAAATTAAAAGAGTGGTATTGGTGGTTTGTACAGTCGTTGCCCACTATAAATACCATGATGTACAATGTTTCGCTTGCTTTTTTTCATTTATCAACCTCAACAACTGGGAAAAGCTAGCATTGGAGAGAACTGACTAAGAAATTCATGTGGATGATAGCTGTAGCAGTTTTGAGAGTGACAGAAATTGAACATGAAAACATCAAATGTCAACTTTCGAAAGGGATACACCTGTCATATTGGTGAGACACGGAGGGCTGGAAATGTCACATGTGGTCGGATTTGCTTCTAGGCCGATGTCAATCATTGAAAATCTCATCAGGAACAAATTATGCGCACTCCAAGAATAAACCAAATTGTGTCTTATGCAACCACCATATGTCCTTAAGACGCAGAGCGACTTACCAGACCTGCCAGCAGATAGACATAAGACACATTGTTTATTCTTGGAGTGCGCATAATTTGTTCCTGATGAGATTTTCATATGACGACATCCCGGCCATTTAGAAAGCAGAACTCCGACCAACATGTTTGACATTTCAGCCTCCGTGTTCTCACCAATCATGACAGGTTATCCCTTTGAAAGTGACACTTGAGTTTTTCCAAAATGTTCAATTCTTTCACTCTCCAAAACTGCCTACAGCTATCATCCACATGAATTCTCTAGTCCCAAGTTCTCTCCAATGCTAGCTTTTCCAGTTTGTGAAGGTTGATAAATGAAAATAAAGCAAGAAACATTTGTACATCATGTGTATTTTAGTGGGCAACGACTGTACAACCCAATACCACATCTTTAATTTTCCATGATTATAATCCAGTGACAAACTAAAACAAGATAAACCGGTAATTGTAGAAACAATGATACTCACCATCGTGAAGAAAAAGTTCTACTTAGCTGCTGTTATAAAATCACAGTAGGCTAACTGACTTCAATTGGCGCTGCGAACAGGATTCGAACCTGTGGGGATAACCATTGGATTCGAAAAATCAATGGGTTCGAATCCTGTTCGCAGCGCCATAATTGAAGTCAGTTAGCCTACTGTTGATTTTAATACAGCAGCTAAGTAGGACTTTTTCTTCACGATGGTGAGTATCATTGTTTCTACAATTAACCGGTTATCTTGTTTTTAGTTTGTCACTGGATTATATTCATGAAAATTAAAAGAGTGGTAATTGGTGTGTACAGTCGTTGCCCACTATAATACCATGATGTACAAATGTTTCCTTGCTTTATTTTCATTTATCACCTCAACAAACTGGGAAAGCAGCATTGGAAGAGAACTCTGACTAGAGAATTCATGTGGATGATAGCTGTAGCAGTTTTGAGAAGTGACAGAATTGAACATGAAAACCTCAAGTTCACCTTCGAAAGGGATAGAAAAACACCTGTCATATTGTGAGAAACACGAGGGTGAAATGTAAACCATGTGGTCGGATTCTGCTTTCTAAGACGGGATATGTCATCATATGAAAATTCTCATCAGGGACAATTTATGCAAACTCCAGTAACAACAATGTGTCATGTACAAATCAGTAAACATAAGTTCCTGGTAAGTCAGCTATTGGTCTTAAGAGACATATGGTGTGCATAAAGCGTCACATTTTATCATCTGATCCATCGATCTAGTGGGTACTGCATCAAAACTGGGATCTGTAGGCGGATTGAATCAGTCATTTGAAGCCCATGAGGGAAAGGTTCTGGTGGTGGAGTTGGAGGTTTGTGAAGGACGCAGTGATCTGTAAAGATTATGCTATTGTTATATATATATATAAGAAAGGAAATGTATTGGAAAAAGGTGAAATTGTTTGTGGCTCGTTATTCCATATTTCCATACATTTCCCCCACATTTTGTATTTTTCTAATCTGTTATTTATATATATATATATTTCAGGAGGAGAGAGAGAGAGAGGAGAGAGAGAAGAGAGGGAGAGAGGAGAGAATTATATCACTTTATTGACAACAAGTAATGATTAGATAAGACTGCAAAAAATTAACTTTTTGTTTGTATTCACAGACAATAATTTATATGCCGCACTCTTCCAATAAGCATACAAAAATAGAAATTGTGGCATTTGTAATTCCTGTCAGATATCTTGTTGGCATCCGTTCGTCAACTAAAGACGATGACGTAGTATCCAAAAACAATAAAACACGTAACATGGATGGGATGATATGGAGGATGAGCTGTCGCCCAAGCAGCAGGTCACTCTCCCACACTGCCTGTTGTGGTCCAAAGGAAAAGCAATAAGCAAAACTAAAACAAAAACAAACAACAACAAACAAAAAACAAGACCAACAAAAAACAAAGCAAGTTTGGCAACAATAGTACCGCAGGAGTTGTTGGATAGCACTGAGAGTTCAAATCACACCACCCTAGGGACCCAGCTCCCGATTTAATTTCGGGTTTTACCTCCCTAGCCTTTCCTGAACGAAGTATAGCCACTAAGCAACGGGTTTTTATAAACAAGTAGTAGTAAGTACCACCAATCCAAAATTACTATCAGTGTGGATGGCCGTTGGCTCCATGGAGTCATCCAACCTTTGGAACTCTTGTTTTGGTGAAGCTGGGTGTCCACATGGAACGAAATAGTTATAAAGAGATATCTATCAACAGAGTTATTCAAAATAGAATTTTTAAAAGAAATACAAAAGTTAAAAATGAAAAATAAAATTTAGAACCAATTTGGCAGCAAACTTTTGTTGAATAATGCCCTTGGTGCCTGTAATTATGTTAAAAACGTAACTCAAAAGAAATTAATCACACGTTGTTTGCTTGAATCATAGGCTAGCCATATGAGTGTGTTCCCCTGACTCTGTTTTCAGGGTTAAAATTCCATATGAAATCCAGTAATGTTTTCTCTTATAATATAAACATATCTTAAATAATTCGTCCTACTCATCCTCTCCTTCATATCATAAATTCTCTAGTATGTCTATATTTATATTTTTATATATTGTATATATTATAAACTTCTATGGTGATTATATTTCAATCCACCCAGCAGAAGTATTATAGATATTTTATTACCTAAAAAGAACATCTGCCTTCATCGTTTTCTTCCTCTTTTTTCTCAAATTCATCATTCAACTCACATTAAGTAACTTTCAAACTAGACGAATATAATTACCACAAAAGATTATCACATTAGTAGTTACAAGGTAAGATTTCCCCATTATTTGTGGCTGGGAATAAATTATCTGACTTTGTTTCTGATTGATCCTAATATCGTATCCTGTCTTGGGTGTAGAGGTTGGTAAATATATGCAACAAGAGGCATATTTTTCGTATTTGTCATTAAATGTTCTTTGTATTCCTTTAATTTGGCACTCACGATGGATCTTTATAAATGCCTACTGCACTGTTTAGTTGGTTGTTTGGATTTTACGGCATGTCAACATTTGTTGGGTTATTCTATGCCGAAGACGTTTTGTATTCAATTCTTGATAGATACACAATTTTTCTTTAAACTCAATTTTTGAAACGCATATTTTTAAACATCATTTTAATATATTTAACCCATAGATGGGACACTAACAGGCACTACCACTCTGGTCAGAGTGGACCTGGGATCAATGGTGATAGAAGGTACTCCGCATTACCCAGGGCTCCAGAACTGGAACTAACACCCATACCACAGGACATTAAAGACCCTCAGCCATCATTTTTAGCACATATTATGATAAAAAGTGTTGGGGCTTTGCCATAAGGGCTATAGGGTTGGGACAATCATATAGGAAGCTAGGGCTTGACGTGACCAGCCGGTTAATTGGAGGGGACCTCTCTGACTGTCCGTCAAGCCTAAGTAAGTGGAGTGTTGCATGTCATGGACTGATCAACCACCAGGTTCCATCCTTAAGTATCACTAGTCACCACATACAGCCAACAGGTAGCCCAATTGGTGGGAGGAGGGGGGTCTTACGCCTCTGCAGAGATCCTGTCGGTGTATTCTAAAGTTCCAAGCTGACAAGCGATGTTTGACCATATTAAGATGACTATATAATTTGTTGTCTTATGTATCTTTTTCGTAATATGTCTTAAAATGTTGTTAAAACTGATAGAATTGCTCAGTTCTCCTTCAAGTACGAAAGTGATTGCATACACAGATACATGTGGGTAGAAATAGATCTATAAACGCAAAATGACGATTTTACCAATTATATACTCAGTTCAATTAATATAAAGTCGAATCTCGTAGTATTTTGCACTTACGTGTTATAAAGACATTACAATAGACTTATACCCGCACCTAGTGTGGTCTTGGATGGGGGGGGTACTACTTGTGTAGCACGTATTTGACAGGATTAGCTGGGTGGAGGTCATACCCCCTCTGAATTTACAATTTATTTGAAATCAGAGTTTTCCCTTCTCTTAGACGGTTTGCCATATCAAAGTTAAAGAGCCCAGTCGGCCCTACTATTTACCCATAGATGGAAGGAAAATAGATGGATTCACACCTTTCCCAAGCCTCATTTAGGATTTTAACTCTGGTAGCCGGGTTCAGTTTTTAACGATAATAATCATTACGCTACCAGTTCATCCAAACATTTTCAATAAATAAAAAATAAAAAGGAATATCTGCTAATCTATATATTAATACACATGTTCATCAATCTTCCGACCGTTATCATCTGAAACACCCTCTTGTTAAAAATGTTCAAGATGAAATGTAAATCCTTATTATTTGGTTTCGTTTATCCGTCGAATTCTTATTTCTTAATGAGTGTCATCATCTCGGCTAAATAATGAACCATTTCGTTTTTATTAGAAAGAAAGAAAGGGTGAAAATGGCATATTACTTAGAAAAAATATGATAGGAAAGAAAGAGAGTAAGGGAAAGCTAGAGAGAGGAGGTGAGTGCGCGGATGTGATATCGCTAATCGGTTTCAATCGAATATAATGAAAAGATGAAAAGAAGGAAAGAAAGGGGAAAAAGAGTGAGAAAATTAAACCAAGATTATTATACTTTTTACACATTGAACTATTTAGCAATA
Source organism: Doryteuthis pealeii (assembly GCA_023376005.1). Lineage (NCBI taxonomy): Eukaryota > Metazoa > Mollusca > Cephalopoda > Myopsida > Loliginidae > Doryteuthis > Doryteuthis pealeii. The sequence continues at coordinate 143,518,693 of CM042140.1, forward strand.
GTTCTTAAGCAAACATATTAAACGTTGTAATAATGAAATTATCATACCGTGGTATATCCACAGGTCCTGCTAGTAATTATAATAATAATCTAGGTCTTGGTAATTGTTGATTATTGTTGTTCCCCAATTCAAATAAAAAAAACCGCTGCCGTAAGTTTCCATTAATTTTGTCACAGCTGAAAATATTTTGATTACGTAATTAAATATTTTATTTATCAACAGAAAACACCTGCCATTGACCTAACCGTTTGATATGACACGTATATTTTAACAGTTTTTTAGAGGCACGTACGAAAAGTTCTAGAAATTATTTGTAAAAAATAGTAAAAAAGTTTTTCTTCTAAAAAAACACACACACAAACAAAAAAACAAAAACTTTGAGATTTCTTGATATATTCTTACAGAGAATGATTTTTTTTGTCGCTTACTTAAATCTTAAAATCAATGGTTAAAACGTAAACATTCTAAATTCCTAGATATTTGGTGAGGAGGGGTAATGTTTCAAAAATTCAATGTAATTTACAGGACGGTCCGAAGGTCTTATCACCCTTATATATTATTCAGCTTTCATTATTTTTTTTATTTTAAAAATATAATATACTAGCAGGACCTGTGGATATACCACAGTATGATAATCTAATCATTACAACGTTTGATATGTTTGCTTAAGAGCTATTGTTAAAAATTAAATATGTAAAAAGTATAATAATCTTGATTTAACCCCCCCCTCTCTCTCTCTTCTCTCTCTCTCTCTCTCTTCTCTCTCTCTCTCTCTCTCTCTCTCTCTCTCTCTCTGAAATAGGTTAACGTCATCGCATTCTAGCACTCACCCTCTCTCTATCCTTCCCTCATATTTTCTTTCATTCTTTTTTCCTTTTTTTCTGTGTAGCATGTTCTTTTTCTTCTCTTTCTTTCTTTGTAATAAAAACTGAATGGTCCATTATTTAGCTGAAGTGACGGCTCTCAAATGAAATAAAAATTTAGCGGATAAGTGACACCAGATAATGAGGATTTACATTTTTGCATTTCATGATGAACGATTTGGACGATCTCATTTTTAACCAGGGGGTGTTGCAAGATAATAATGGTCGCATAATTAAGGAATACGTGTATTAATGTGTTTGGAAAAGAGCCTGGATGAATTGGAAACAAAGGAAGAAAGGAGACCATTCAGACTACAGCGTTATTGAGATCGGCTGGAATACCCAGAAAAGTCCTGGAGACATGAGGAGACTTGCTGTCACTCAGCCCCCAGTGAACCACCGGCTACGGCAGGTATAAAAAAACTCGAATGCAGTGAAATAATAATTTCGTATTTCGTTCCCAGCGGCTTATTTCATGTAATTACCGTCGATTAATTAGGGGTTATATTTTGGTTGGGTGTGAAAAGATTTTTCGGATCACCCTGTACTTTGTAAGATGGGAGTTCATTTCTGGCTAAATATGTATACCCCCCCCACCCACACACACACTTTTTTGAGACCTGAATTTTGCTTATTGTTCATTTATTCAGTGTGAATAGAATAGACTTATAGTTGACGGCGCGTGTTGTAGTAGTTAAAGTCGTAGAAAATGGACTCGGCGACCCGAGTTCAAATCTTGGACGAGGCTGTTTGCATTTCAATAGCCATTAGGAAAGGTATTCATCCAACTACTCTCTCTCTCTCTCTCTCTTTCTCTCTCTCTCTGGAAAGACTGGACTCTTTAACCCTGGTTAGGTAAACAGTCTAGGAGCAGGAAAACTCTGGATTCAAACCTGTTAAACTCCGTGTAGCGTTAGTTTGTGTTCGCCTGGTGGAGTTGTCTGCCCCTTTTAGTTTGCTGGGTGCCCGCTAGGGCAGCATAGTATTTAAGCGCCGGGTTCAAACACTTTCACCCTCTTTTCCTGTTTCAGCAACTACGAGCCACATGGGGTAGATTCTGTCTAAACCCTCTCGTTGGGGCTCCGCCCCCCTTACATTACTGTAAGTCCTCACAGCATGGACTATTCCTTGTCTCATGTCTGTACTCATATATGTATATCTGTATCATTCATGAATGTGTTTTATCTGTATTTGTGTACCCCTTTTTATATGTACTCTGTTTACCATGTACTTTGTATCTTCATATCCATGTGCTGTGTATATTAAATGTTTTGTCTATTAACCTTCGTCGGAGTTATTTGTATGCAAAGTATCTAATAACTTTGCACCATCCTTATATCCGCTTAAAAATTGACTTTGTGTCATATCTTGCTCGTATGGAGGGGTGGTATTTGATTTGCAAACTTCATCCTGGCAATGACAAAGTTCCCATTATTGTCATAGACTGAACAAATACTTGTATTATATTGTTAAGTATAAAGAACACAACTTAAAAGGTTAATTGGTGCTTATATGTTTGTGTTTTTCCTTCAACTCAACTGACTCTTGATTTTGCAAACACTGCAGAAGAATCTTCTGTATTTATTTCATTATTAGAGTTGATGTTGTACAAATGCTACAATATACTTTATACATCTCATCCTTTCGATCTTTTCTTGTGTAAACAACAAAAGATGAACTTGATAACCTTGTTTGCTTTAACTAAATCTCTTTCGGGTTACTGTAAATACTTTAATCAGTAAATATAGAGAATACTAGAAAAAAAGTGCCCCATTGGGTCACCCATTGAGCTCTGGGTAGATAATTGAGATCAAGAAAGAAGTTAGTTAGCAAAACGAATTACATTTTTTTTAAAGAAAAGAAAAGGAGTACCACAGGAGAATTTAAAAAAAAGATTAAAATCATTTTGCTAAAATTTGCAATTAAGTTAAAAACTGACCCGTCTTATATATAAGCCGGTTGTTAGCAGCTGAAAATGAACATACGAATAGAATGGGAGATTCAATCTACCGCACACACTCTCCGATCTCTCTCTTTACACTCACAGAGTAAACTAACATATATAAAGAGTAGTTAATCAAGATATATATATATATATATATATATATATATATATGGGAGTAAATATGGAAATTAAATCCGACAATATAAAGAAAATTTGAAAAAACAAGTGTTCCGAAAATGGGATGAATTTAATTATATATATATATATAACGCTCTTCTAAGGAATGGAGCACTCTATGACAGCCTTTACACACAAAGCGATGTGTGTATTAAAACAGTTAAAATCCCCTTCCCATTCTGTAAGTGAAGACAGCCTAATGGTTACGGTGCCGGACTGACACCCAACCGATCGGATTTCAATTCCGGCTGTAGGTAGCTTACAAAATGTCTAGCCACACTGAGGAGACTTGATAAGTCGAAACACGTGTCTGTGGATGACCCTATATATATATATATATATATATAGAGAGAGAGAGAGAGGGGGGGAATTGACAGGCAGAATGTGAGTAAGAGACGGGTAAGTTTTTTTACTTAATTACAAATTACGATTAATTAGAACCAAATTAGATGGAATTTATTTAAAACATAGCTTAATCACAAAACTAAGGAATATCTTGGGATGTATTTTGTGTCATCAAACTGAATAGGAAAAAAGCCTTTAGCAAACAATCATTGATTTATTCAGCTTTAGTATAATAACATATATTTTAGATTCCCATGAATACTAGCTCATGTAGTTTGAAGATAAACATCAAATTTGCAAAGGAAATTTTTTCTTGGAAGTAATGATTGTAAAATGATATAAAAAAACTCAATCGATGATGTTAGTTTCGCATAAATTGTGTTGATATAGAATGTAAATGTAATAGAATATTATATTAAATCAGAAAGACTAACGAAATAAAATAAGAACGCATATAAAAAGAGTACACATATTATAATTGATTTCTATATAAATCATTAACTATTGATTTATTCAGCTTTAGTTCTTTAAACTTATTTGAAACAGAGGGGGTATATTCGAAGAATAGAACAGTTTCACCATCCGTCCCTACTCCTGGCAGGTCCTCAGCACGGCATCCAATATCCACAGAAAGCTGATCATATTTTTGCTGGTCGGCCAAAACTGGTGTGTCCATGTGTAGGTATCCACAGGAGGACGTCAATTATGAGTTCATCCTTACTTCTCCAGCAGTGCCCAGTATGTCTTTTTCGTCCTTATTAGATGGTTTGTGTAATAGGAGGTAAGTGGCTGTATAGTAACTTCCTTGTGGCTACACAATCGTAGTGTAATATATCTTCTATTTCTTTTGACGTTTTAGATAAATCATTATAAATTATTATTATTATTATTATTATTATTATTATTATTATTATTATTCCTTTTGAGTTTTTCACATCAGCGTTAGCTGATGGTATTTCACTGGAGGCTGAGTGACAAGTCTCCTTAAGTCTCCAGGACTCTTCTGAGTATTCTAGCCGATTGCAGCAGTGCAGTAGTCTGGTTGGTCACAATTCTTCCTCTGATTTCTAGGTCCTCCAGTCTTTTTCCCAAGTTTATTGGGACCGTTCCAAGTGCACCAACTACAATTGGTATCACTTTCACTCTCATATTCCACAGCTTTTTCAATTCTCTGGCAAGGTCCAGGTATTTATCCATCTTTTCATTTTCCTTCAGCTTCACCCTGTGATTTGCTGGGACACGTTCTTTTTTTTTTTGTTTTCTTTTTTTTTTGTTAATCCACAATAGGTCAGGTCTCCTGGCTGGGATAGGGTAATCCGTCTTTATCTCAAAGTCCCAGAGAATTGTATTCGTTTCAATCTCAAGTACAGATTCTGGTTTATGCATATACCATTTTGTTGTATGGTTAAAATTTAATTTTTTGCATAATTCCCAGTGGATCACCTTCCCAAACCAGTCGTGCCTAGCTTTGTATTTTCGTTGTTTTAGTTTGCTTAATAGATGGTTTACAGTCTCATCTCTGTTACCGCACAGTCTAAATTTACTGTTTTGTTGCATATCATTATTATTATTATTATTATTATTATTATTATTATTATTATTATTATTATTATTATCAACGGTGCACTTTCATTCAAATTTGGCCTTTAAAATAGAAATGAAAAAAGAAAGAAATAATCAAAGTGGTTGTCTTGGTAGTTGTATCCGAGTCAGCACTCCTCCATTTTATCACAGTTACAACATTTATAGATGTTATTCAATACGTTTATTGCTTTTGTCCAGGGTCACACAGTCATAAAAAAACAGAATAGTATCAGTTATGCCGATGAAATCTTTCAAGGAAAGTGGGCGCTGATTTTACAGGTGATTTTTTTTACATTATTTGTCCATAAAGAAATAAGTTGTTTTTTTACAACGGTAAGATTTTATCTAAGTTACAAACAGTGAATTGGCATGTTTTACAATGTGTGTATATGTCACAGAAAACTGTGTATATGTCACAAGAAACTGTGTATATGTCACAAAAAAATGTAATGATAAAAAATAGCGAAATTAAAAATGGATTAAAAACCACTTTTTTTAAACAGTCACTAATGTAGTAAGTAAGTAAAGTTGGCAGAGCGACCTATTGTCGGTATCAGCTAGACAAAAGTACTAGTCAGAAAGTGAACGTGGTTGCGCGACAGGGGTTCGAACTCGCTTATTACGATTTCGCAATTCAGCTCGTTAGCCACTGGGACACTGGAACTCTCCTGCAATAGAAAGAGTTCAAGAATAAATATATGTAATCTTTTTATATGGGTTCTTATTTAGTTTCGTTAGTCTTTCTGATTTAATATAATATTTTATTACATTAAAACTTAAATACTTGCGCCTGTAAAAGGTAAAGTAAAGCGAAAAACTAGAGAAATACCTGGACCTTGCTAGAAAAGCGAAAAAGCTATGGAACGTAAAAGTGACAGTAATACCAAGCATAGTTGGAGCCCTGGGAACAGGGGAAACTGAAGATCCGAGCAAGAATTGAAACCCATCTTTGCTGGGATCGGCTGGAACAGGAGAATCCTGGAGAGCTAAGAAGACTTGCTGTCACTTGGGAGTGAGTGAATACCATCAATTACTGTTAATGGGAAAAACTAACAAGAAGTTAATCTTGGAATAGTTCCCAAGAACATGGTTGGTTGGTTGGGTTTTACGGCATGTCAACCCTTGGGTTATTTTATGCCGAAGATGTTTTTGTTTGATTCGTTTTTAATGGACACTCACTTTTTAAAAAAACACATTTTGTTCTATTTAACCCATAGATGGGACCCTAACAAGTACTACCACTCCGGGTCAGAGTGGACCTGGGAACAATAATTTACCTAATTTAAACGGTACGAGAACCATTCTCCCTCACACCTTTTAATCTTGTACCCTCGAATGCTGTGGAAACTTGCTACAGAGAATATCTTCGTTCGTACACGCCCCACATCCAGTTTTGTTTTTGTTTTTTTCATTTCTGTGTTCTTGGAGACTCTCTCTCTCTTCAATCGAAGCAAAACCAGCCACTTTCTAAGAATAAAATTCGAAGAACACTGAAAAGCAATTGGAGACACTTTAAGATCTGATATTACTGAGCATGTGTAAAGGGGAAGAGGGGGTGAATGGTCACACCAAACTTTATGGAAAGAGGTCAAAATAATAGACAGCGAGCGACATAGGCGAATAAGAAGGTTGAAAGAGTCTGCTCACATACTTATATATGTATTTTGATAACCTCTCCATCACCCTTTCGACAAGAGCTGTAAAATACGGCGACTCCGCCCCTGTAGAGGGGTACCCCTCCCCCAATGAGGCCACCTGTTAGCTGTAGGTGGCGACTCGTGATGCTTAGGGATGGAACCCTGGTGGCTGAGTACATGCCCTCCGATCAATTTCTACCACCTATATGAGTGTCCCAACCCTATTGCCCTTATGACAAACCCCAACCCTCCTTATATATGTGCCAGAATGCGGTGGCTAAGAGTGTTAATGTCCTGGGTATGACGTTAAACTCTATCTGATGGTGAAGTACCAATTTTAGAACATTGGGGAATGTTGAGTACCACTTCATCATCATTACCTCCAGGCCCACTCTGCCCCGAAGTGGTAGTACCTGTTAGGGTTCCATCTATGGGTTAATTAGGAAAAATGAGTTAAAAATGTATTTTTTTAAAATTAAGTTAAAAAAAAATGAGTTCGATCAAGAATGAATCAAAGAAAAAGTCTTCGGCATAGAATAACCCAGCAAGGGTTGTGTTATGTTTTTGATGTGTACAGATGAAATTGTATGGAATGATCAATATAAGACAAGGTTATATGGAAAATTAACAAAAGGATTTATTGAAAACACAGAGTAGAAATTGCTTCTAACTTGCAGACGATCTATATAGAAACTGCGTTCTATATTCAAATGTAAACAAAACAAAAGGGGAGCAACTCTATTTTAGTTCAAGTCTATCTTCGTTAGGTGGCCTAACAGGTTGACATGCCGTAAAATCTAATCAACCAGCCAACCATCCTCGGACAAGATGCAACTGTAGAAACCATAAATCGGAAGTGAACAGGCAATGTATTTGGGGTTCCAAAAAAGGCATGGTCCAAGAGAGACGGAAACTTTGACGTGTTGTACACGAGACGAGAACAAGATTTGACAATATTTCAGAACATGACAGTCACACGAGAAAGGCCGGAGAATACACGACCAAAAAGTTGTGAAAAAAAAGACAAAGAAATTAGTCCAAACAAAACACACAAAATGATATAGAACTAGCAGGACCTGTAGAATTTCCATGAAATGAAACAAAAATCAAGAGGAGCCATTTAAGCCAGAAACGATGATTTGCAATTTCATTACATATAAATCCTACTGCTGTCGTAGCAATAAATAATATAAGAATAAAAGTGACAAAAACTAGATTCGGAAAAAAGTTGGGCTGGAAATTCACTTGCTGCTGGCTCGCTAAACATACTGTAAATTAGGGCAGGAGTCCTGGACGACATAATATAAAAATTACTTTCAATATTACAAATAAAACAAACATGTAACTTCTTTTTTTTTTTAAATTCATTTTAATTTTATGTTGGACATTTAAGCAACGCAAGACCACTTGGAAGGTTTCATATTCAAAATTGGGTGAAATAAAATGGGATAAATAAGAAATCTGCGATTATGCGACACTAGATAATCTGTATTCACATTTTTGTATTGACTATTTGAACGGTCTTATTTTTAACCAGAGGGTGTTGCTGGATGATAACGGACGGAAGATTTAGGAACAAGCGTATTGATATATAGATAGACAATTCGTAATTGTGAATTAGATTATTAAACATATTCAAGACACTGATATTTATTTAAAATGGATGTACAGAGATCAGAATGATCATTTATGCAGACATAACACAAGTTAATAGACACCACCACAAAGTCCGTTTTAATTATCATTTTGACGTCTAAAATGAATATAACTTGTTTCAATTGTTGTTTATACCTTGATTTTCTATTTCAGGTTTCATATATGATTACTGCATCATGCCACAGACGAAAGGAGTGTTAGACGTTTTGGTATTTCAGCGAGGGTCGTATTGTGGGTCAATATGAAGGCCGACTTAGTCAACGCAAAATATCAGAAAACCTTCTATTGGTAATAGGTTGATTGTAAAATTTGATAGAAAGGGTGTTGTGCCGTTGAGGTAGTAAAAGATACACAGAGAAATAATGTGCTTGAGATATATTTTATTCAGCACTTGTATCTGGTGCTAACAGATACTTATTACATAAAACCAAGAAGTAGAACAATTCACAAAGACAAACTTACAAGAATGAGGAGGGTCAAATGTGTGTAGTCAAACGCAGTGATTTTGTCCGAATATAATTTCCGTTTCTATCACTGATACGTCGACTATTATAGGCTATGAGCCAGTCCATCTTGTAGGGGTGTTAACTCCTCTACAACAGAGGATAAGGTAGACACAGCATCTCACTCAGGCTATCCAATGCCCTATGACAGAACCCTGTGTCTTTTTAAGAGAAATATTGAGAATATTCCTTGTTGTAAGGCCTCTGACATAGCAAAATATGTTGATGTCAGTTCCAGAAGAGCTGCCAGGTATCTTCACAAACTAGACTACTATGACAGAGCTGCAAGAAAGAAACCACTTCTTAGTCTAATCAATATCAAGCGGGGGAAAGATGGGGCTCATAAAATGGTTGAGAGATCTATGGCATACTGGAATACGGTAATATTCTTTGATGAGCCACGATTTGCTTTATTTTCAGACAGTGGTAGAGTATGAGTCTGGAGATTCTGTAATCAAGAGGTTGACATCAAAAGATGTGGTGGTTATTTTGTTATGGTATGAGGTGTTATTTGGATGTGATGTTCGGAGCTAGTGGAGTGCCAGGGTAAAATTACCTCTGCTAAATATGTTCCCTATTGCAGGAAGGGCTTCTTTCAATATTCTCAATTGGTAGAATGATAAAACATGTGTCCTTATTTATGGAAGATGGGGCACAATTCTAAAAATACAAAATACTGGTTGCATGGAAATGGGATTAAAACCAACTTCCATGGCCAAGTCAGTCACCAGATATGAACCCTATCGAACACTTCTAGGTCGTAATAGACCAAAAACTTCGAAAAAAGAACCAGAAACCATCGTTAAAAGTAAAACTTTAAAGATTACTGAGTGAAACATGGCAAGAAATCCCCCCAGATCATATTCGTGAACACCATCTTGCCTAAATGGGCCGTTGCATTATAAAAACGCAAAGGGGATATCAATTAAGTATTAGTAAATAGATATTAATATTTTATTTTAATACTTTAATTAAATGATTATTATTCAAAATAAACATCTAAGTTTATATAGGTGTCTATTTCTGTCTGTGTACGTTAAGTATATGATGATTCTGAATATGTAAATCACTTCTGTTGAACCTTATCCTTATTAGTGAACGTTCTGTTAGTTAAGGTTCAACATTTTTACACTTAAAGCAGTTAGACAAATCATAACTTTAACTATATTAAGATACTAGACAAAATGCGACTTATCGGGTTACCCATTAAGCTCTGGGTAGATAATTGGGATTAGGGAAAAGTGAGTTTGCAAAGCGAATTAAACAAAAACAAATACGACCGGAGAATTTAAAACAAATGCCATTAAAATCATTTTGTAGGGAACGTTTGACCTAATTTAAATTTATTAAGAACCAAGATGTTGAGAAGCTACCGGCTGACTGCTTATGAAACTTAACAAACAAATAGGTTTCACACTCTCCAATCTCTCTCTTTACATTCACTGAGAAACTAACATATGTAACGAGGAGGTAATCAATGTATACATAGAGAGGGGAAAAGTGACAGGCAGAATGTGGGTAAGAGATGGGTCAGTTTTTTACTTAATTTCAAATTACGACTAATTAGAACCAATTAAAATGGAAATATTTTCAAACATAACTTAAACCCAAATCTAAGGAATATTTTGGGATGTGTTTTGTGTCATTAAATTAAATAAGAAAAAGTATTTCGCAAACAATTCACTCAGCTTTAATATAATAATAGATGTCTTATTTTAGGTATCCATGGTGAGCAAGCAATGTATTCGCCCTCTCTCGAATTTCAGTGTCAAATAAAAAAAAGAACATTTAGCCAGAGAGTAAATTTATTGTTTAAAATTCAATTTAAGATTTGGGATAAATTAAAGAAGTGATAATGATAACACCTATCTACTTAGCTCTATTCATTTATGTTGTTTTGACAGGCCATTCCCCATAAATCAATAAATTAATTTACTTCTCATATATATGAGTCATTTTAAAGTTTGTAAGTATATTAGCTGTCTATACTATTAATAGCCGAGACATTTTTCTGATGGTCATAATTGCTTAGATCGAGATTTGAAAACATCTAGAATGAACCCAGCGCAAAGAGAATGTCATAAAGTTGAATATCTTATGTTAAAAAGGCAAGTTTATGAACTATTTAGTAATTTTCTTATACATTATAATCAAACACACCTTTTTAAATATTGCTTGAAACTTTTCTTCAACATGTTTACGTCTATTTTTTCTATGTTTTTCTTTCAAATACTCTAAGTGTTGAGCAATTTTTGTTAAAGTTACTTAGGCTTTTTGTTTAACGGTTTGTCTTATAAACAGCGTGATATCTTGTTGAGCACATTAACGGGAATAATTCTCCAAAGAGAATAGGATTTTATTTATTTTACTAGCAGGACCTGTGAATATACCACAGTATGATAGTTTGATTATTACAACGTTTGATATGTTTACTTAAGAGCCATAGCTAAATAGTTCAATATGTAAAAAGTATCATAATCTTGACTAGCACGACGTGTGGATATACCACAGTATGATAATTTAATTATTACAACGGTTGATATGTTTACTTAAGAGCTATTTCAAAGTAATTCAATGTGTAAAAAATATAATTATCTTGATTTAGCTCTTTCTCACTTTTTTCTTTACTTCTTTTCATCTTTTCATTATGTACGATTGAAACATATTAGCGTTATCGTTTCCGCTCGCTCAACACCTCTATATATATTCCCCCACCCTGTTTTCTTCTTTCTTATTATATTTTTTCTTTGTAGCATGTCCTTTTTCTTTATGATGAAAATGGAATGATCCATTATTTAGCTGAGGTGACGGCATTCATAAGAAATAAGAATTCGGCGGATAAGCAACAACAGATAATCAGGATTTACATTTTTGCATTTAATCTTGGACGATTTGTACGGTCTCATTTTTACCCAGAGGAAGTTGCAAGATGATAACGGTCGTACAATTAAGGAACACGAGTATTAATATCAATATAGTTATTTGCTGTTACTGATTTCAAATACTATCATGTTATTCTCAAACATATTAAAAGCAATTCTATATATCATTTTATATAGAAATCAATTAAAATACCTTTATAATAAGTGTAATACTTTTATATTCGTTCTTATTTAGTTTCGCTAGTCTTTATTATTTAATATGATATCTTATTACATTAGAATAGGCCCGGTTAAGTTCAGCTGGTAGAGCGTGCGCTCTAGGAACCACAAGTTCGATACCGGTCCTCGCCAACTCAGCGTATGAGTAGCACAGGTGAGGTAAGGAGCTAATGGTAGGTGTGTCGCTCCACCACAGACTGAAAAATAAATCTCCTTGGTCTAGCGCTAGTGAAAATGAAAATGAGATATTCTCCCTCGCTGTCTGGTTGATACCGATTTTAGCCCACCCCGACAACTTTACATTTACTTTATTATATTAAAATTTAAATACTTGCGCCCAGCAGAGGGTGAATAAGTTTGCTAGTTGTTTTAATGTTTTCTTTTCTTTTTTTTTTTTTTTTTTTTGAAAACAAGAGAACATGACGAGAATGAGAAGAGGTTGAAGCAAAGAAGAAGAAATCATTTTGTCCTCGAATTCCGCCGTTGCAAAATGTCGCTGTTGGATGTGGTGCTTTTTTAAACATATTTATTAGTATCGGTTTTCCTTACTCACTTGGTGTCCTTTACGATGATTTGATGTTTACATTTGACGTTGGTCGAAGAGATGTTACCTTGGTGATAGCGTTATGTACCGGCATCCTCAGTGCAGCAGGTAAAATATACAACTCTATTTTCTTACTTTGATACTAAACTTATTTTCTACCTTCAGCGAGCGGGAAAAGAATATGCACCCCCACTCCGAACGTAAGTATCTAAGTTTTAATGTAATGAAATATATTGAAATAGAAAGACAAAAGAAAATAAATAAGAACGCATATTACACTTATCTTAATTATATTTTAATTGGTTTCTATATAAAATCATTCATATGTTTGTTTGATTTTAACGGCATATCAACCCGTCTGGGTTATGTCATGCCTAACGGTTAGGAAGCGATACATATCGTGTATTTATATTTATACGTTTTAGTAATTGGTTTTAACAACGTGTTAGCATTATTGGGGATTATGTTGTATGGTATTGATTTGTTTCATGTCTATATTCTATGGTATAATTTTATTTCCCTCAAAAAACGTCAACATGGAGGATAGAATATCCCCCAAGTTGACGTTTTCAAACAGATCTTTCATCTTGTTTGCTTTAAAATAACGTTTTCTGATGTGAGCAAAAAACCTGCATTCCATGAATAAGTGCTTAACTGTCAAAGGTGTTTGACATGTTCCACATTGTGGTTGTTGTTTTTGTTTGAGTATATAGGAGTGCGTTAGTCTTGTATGACCAATGCGTAATCGGGACACAATGACTTGTTCCTTTCTAGACTTCCTTAAAGTGGGTCTCCAGCCTCCCAAGATGGGTTTGATTAGGAAGAATTTATTGTGGATGTTGTTATTCCAGTGTTGTTGCCATTTTGTATGAAGGAATCTATTAATTTTAGGTTTCAAATCAGTATATGGTATCTTGAAATTGTCAGGGATCAAATCTAGAGCCGATTTAGGCTGCGGGGTCAGCTCTTTCATTCCTCTTCATCATTCATAGGATTGATTTTAATATGTTGGAGAATAAAAGAATAATATTAGAGATCAACAACACCAAGTAATTATTTATTAAAGCTAGTTTTGTTAAAACCAGTATGCAAATTTACTACACCATATATTATGTAAACCTTTATTTCTTAGTGATATATAAGACACATTGCAGGATTTGAAATGCATTAATAACATGGACTGTTTTGAGGCAAATCTAACTCAGATTTCGTAGAGACATCGTTGATAACTTAAATTTATTCTATGTATTAATGATTTTGACTAAAAATTAAATACTAATGATAAACTTACGTAATTCCTAATGGTATTGTGATGTAAGTAGAGACGTATTTTCGGTTACAGACAGACCGAATCTCCATTATAATAAGATTGTTTTTATCTTCAGAGAGCAGGAAAAGAAAACTGAATATATTCTGAACCTTACATAAATTTGCAAATATTTCCACGGGTATATTTCTTCTAGCCTCACTGGAACATTCTTCTAGTTGTATGGTAGCACATAAGGATATTCTATCACCGACAACAGAAAGTGTCCATTCATTATTGTTTATTTTTGTCGATTAATAAAAATCAGAGACAAAAGAAGGATTATCGCCTTTGAACTTCCATTAATCTCATCATTGCATATTTTATGCAACTGTCTTATGCTTTATTTGTCTTATCTAATCTCACCATTTCAACAATTTACATAAAAACTTTCTTGAAAATTGAAAAAATGGTCAAATTGAAGAAAAATGTATCTTATTATAATGGAGATTCGGTGCCTGTATGTCTGTCTGTAACCGAAACTACGTCCCAGCTCATGTCACAATACCTTCAGGAATTGCGTAAGTTAAGCAATGATGATATTTAATCTATAGTCAATGTCAAAATCCTTAATACATAGAATATATCTTATTTATTTACAATGTCTCATGAAAATCTGAGTTAGATTCGCCTCAAACAGCCCATGTTGTATTTGCCTCTCATCCCACTTATGAGGGCGTGACACAAGGACATTTTTGTGTGGGCCCACCCACAAGACGAAGCTTATGGCTGGTAGGCACAAAAATGCGTTGATCTCGTCGGCATTCCCCTCAAGGGGCGCCCCAGACGCTGGGCAATCAATCCAGCCCTGCCCCTTTAAATCGAGGGGCAGTGTTGCCCAAGGGGGATAGCCCTGGGAACAAACACAGGCCCCGAAAGGCCCGTGTTTGTTAATGTGTTTAAAATCATGCAATATGTCTTATACATCACTAAGGTCTACATAATATATGGTGTGGTTAATTTGCATACTGGTTTTAATAAAACCGGGTTTAATAAATACTTACTTCGGTGTTATTGATCTCTAATATGATTGTTTTATTCTCCAACGTATTAAAATTAATCCTATGAATGATTTTATATAGAAACCAATTCGAATATAATTGAAATAAGTGTCATCTTTTTCTATGCATTCTTATTTAATTTTGTTAGTCTTTCTAATTTAACACATTTCCTTACATTAAAACTTAAATACTTACGCCCGGCGGAGGGTGTTTATTCTTGCTAGTACAATTTTTAAAAAAATTAAAACAATCGTTAACTTGAAATATTCGCAGCAGCGTGTGAAATATTTTTTGAAAGTTGATAGTTAAAACAAATTGCATTCTTTTTCTTCGTGCGAACCATTTTAACTCGTTGCCTACTTTAAACCGCTCACAGCGGCTCTTCTACCACTGCGATCCTATCGTAAACCGCTGACAGCGGCTCTCACACGTATCATTCGTTTACACCGATTAGAATGAATACTTGAATAAAATGAGTTCTGAGGTGAATAGATAGTGAACTTTGAAATGTCTCATCATACATGTAAAAAATACCAAGATTTGGTAGAGCCGTGTGGGAAAGTTGGTAGGCAAATAATAAAACTTATAGTTAACTAGCAGAACTATCTGGCGTTGCTCGGGATTTAAAAAGT
Organism: Doryteuthis pealeii; assembly: GCA_023376005.1. Classification (NCBI taxonomy): domain Eukaryota; kingdom Metazoa; phylum Mollusca; class Cephalopoda; order Myopsida; family Loliginidae; genus Doryteuthis; species Doryteuthis pealeii. The sequence goes on from CM042140.1 coordinate 143,533,987, forward strand.
TAAAAATAAATCTCTTATCTATATTTATAGACTAGAAGCGGCTACCCAGTGTCACCTGGGTAGACGGGGGGAAACCCTGGTATATTGATTTGTTTACTTATTGAGATTTGCAAATGCTGAACATTTTTAAGTAGAATTTCAATGCTATTTCTATGTATATTTTAATTTTCGGCGTGAATATAAATCAAATCTTCATAATTTGCACAAAAAGCAAAAACCAGTGATATCTATTGTGTATATATATTTACTTTATAGTTAATTGTTGTATTTTCGTAGTTTTATCCGGACATACACCCATATATACATGCATACATACATAATGGACTCTCGTCGATTTTGACGCATGAGGATTCATCCAATGAACAACCTACTCAGTGTTTTGTTTATAGTGGTGAAGGCTTGTGTTGGACCATCCACACTTTTTGGCACATTCGATAGGAAAGAATTGGTGCACAAGGAATGCCACAAACCCAATCAACGACTGACTTCAGGTTTTTCAAATTCAGAGTTTTCCTTCTCTTAGACTGGTTACCTATCCAAGAGCCCAATCTGCCCTACTATTTTACACATAGCTGGAGGGGAGAATATATGAATTCATACCTTTCCTATGTGAAATGCAAACAGCTTTGTCTATTTCCTACGACTCTAACCGTTATGCCACGCGCCTTCATACATACATACATGTTGTTGACTGTCAACTCATGTTCGAGTAAGACCATTTCCTGTTTTTGTTCTCTCTTTCATAGTTAGGTGCCAGTAGCATACAGACATACTAACTGGCCTTTATATATAGATTTTACACAGCATATTACATTTTTCTTTAGTTTCTTCCTTATTTCCTTTTATCTAAGAAAAAGTAAATTTGAATTTGTTTAAAATTTCTTTTTAAATTTAATGTGTTCAGTTTTATTAGATGACAATTTTTGCTCGATTTCATAACTCTAAAGTGTGAATTGTAGGAGCTGTGGCGGGAATATTCATCAACAAATGCGGCTTGAGAAATACATTATTTATTGGAAGTTTTTTGGGATCATGTGGATGTTTTGCCAGCAGTTTTGCAACAGGAATTCCATTTCTAATAGTCACTCTCAGCATTTTAACAGGTATGTATTGCATTGAATTACCGTAAACACCTGGATTTGTTGCAACGCTCTTCGAATTAGAAAAAGTGTTTTATCTATTTTTTTTACGTATTATCAAACTTGTAATAGAACACAATTGGAATCAAACACACACACACACACACACACACACACACACACATATATATATATTATATTTTTGCTTGAAGGCAATTACAATGCATGTATCGCAAAATTCGATACTTTTTTTTAAATAGAAAATGAACTTGACAAGTGTAATCCCGGCAAAGGATCGCTCGGTGAGTAGAACATCGTACAGACTGTTTCGATTTCTGTCGGAGGGAAGTCGTTAGTATACATCGCTGGTGAGACTTAATAAAGTCGAAACAGTCTGTACGATGTTCTACACACCGAGCGATCCTTTGCCGGGATTACACTTGTCAAGTTCATTTTCTATTAAAAAAAAGTATCGAATTTTATGCGATACATGCATTGTAATTGCCTTCAAGCAAAAATATAATATATACTTTATCAACAATGTTTCTAAAAAACAAACATCCAAAAATCTTATATATATATATATATATATATATATATATATATATATATGAAAGTACGCAAACAGTTTGTTTGATATGGCTATGCCGACAATTTTTGGGAGAATATGTGCTTAATTGAAGTCATACCTAATTTAAAAATTAATTAATTGATAATTAATGAATTAGGCGAATATATCTGTTCAAATGTAAGGCGTAAACAAATCGAGAAAAAGTCATTCTCTGTATGTACATTTCGGCCTATTATGCCTCATCAGCAGAGTTATAGACTGGATGCCGCTTTGTGTGGGATTCAAACCCCAACTGCCTAGCTGACAGTGTAACGGTTAGAATCCCCGCCTGTCAGCTAGTCAGTTGGGGTTCGAGGCATAATAGACCGAAATGTACATACAGAGAATGACTTTTTCTCGATTTGTTTACGCTTTACATTTGAACAGATATATTCGCCTAATTCATTAATTATCAACTAATTAATTTTCAAATTAGGTATGACTTAAATTAAGCACATATTCTCCAATATATATATATATATATATATGTATGTATATGTGTGTGTGCGTGTGTGCGTGTGTGTGTGTGTGTTGTAGGTGAGCAGCATTCTTTAATGTGGTGTTGAATAAGACGGACATTTAATATTTGACGAGTTTCTTTTCAATCTTTTCAAGTTTTCTGGCAAATTACTTAACATCGTGTGAAATATGTTGATGAGTACATCAAAATCTTCATCCCTAGTACCTTTAGCACACCGAAGTACCATCATCAGGGATACTTCCTGGTTCTATTTATTCGGGGTGCACATTTTGAGGAAAATCAAACTCATTTAGAGAGACATCGTTAATAAATAAGTTGCTATTAATATTAAATAATAATGATTATTTAATAACCGTTGAGAATATAATGTAAATAAGTGAGGGAAATAGGAAGTTGGTGGTGAAGTAGTTTCGTTACAGACAGACAGATACCAAATCCCTATTATAATAAGATACTGTAATTATTAATGAAAATATGAGAGAGAGCGAGAGAAAGCGAGAGAGAGAGAGAGAGAGAGAGAGAGAGAGAGAGAGAGAGAGAGAGAGAGAGAGAGAGAGAGAGAGAGAAGCAACAACAACAAAAATGAACACTACATATAAACATGATAACATGTCCATAAAATTGAAAACTGAAACTTACCTACCTAAGTGATTTAAAGCCAATCGAGAGAATAAAACGCAACATCATCTTAAAGAATCTTCAGATAAATTTTTTAAAAAAGATATTGAATTTTTGTTTGCAAAATTCAATCATTTATTTAAACAATTTTCCTCATTGAATAAACAACACCAGATACCCAGGATTTACATCGCTGCACTTGGACGATTTGGATGGTCTCATTTTTAATCAGAGGGTGTTGCAAGATGATGACGGTCGTACAAATAATGAACACGAGCAATTTATAGAAGATTAGGAAATTTAGTAATTAAGATATTAATTAAGAGTTTTGCAAATTTTTGAAATGATTGATGATGTTTATTTAACAATTTATGAATATTTGTCTGAATTCTTCAGATGAAGCTTAATAACACTGGTTTACAAAAAAATATTTTTTGTCTGAAGCAAGAATGTGAATAGTGTTTTTTACTAATTTGGGTGTGCTGAATTCAAATTTGTAAACAGTTTTGCTCTATCACTTCTAGTTTTCTGTCTTTTAAATAGTCTCATTTTAGTATGTACAGAGTATATACGTGCTTATTTCAACAGTTGCAGCAACTTATTACTGATAAAACAGGATAGATGAAGAACATTGACGGAATAGATATACTTGGATGACACAATGTACACAATTCATAGTACCACAGACAGTGAGAAATGTGTTTTCTTAGATGATCTGCGGACTGCCAGTGTACTACTGGCCAGAGCACTACTGGCTGTTGATTGAGACGTGTTGGCTATGCTTAACTGCCAAAATCCGTCTTAATATATAGCTGTATATATTATATAATGTAATGCAATCACTTACATTTATTGCATAATAACTAAAAAAGAAGATATAAGTCACACAATATTAGAAATTGACCCTGAATGCATATACGCCTTTATGTACAGTACGTGTACAAAATGTACAGTACGCATATCTAAAAAACTAGAGGTGATGAGTAAAAACGGATTTCCAATCTGAATTCAGCAGCCCCAAATTAGGTTAAAACAGCTATTTTTGTGCTTGCCTCAATTTCTTTGTAAACCAGTGTAATTTGTATTATTTGGATTTTTCCGGTTGTTTTCCTCATCTTCATTGTTATCTACACAGTATTTCGATCGATGGGCACACCTGTAGTCTTCAGGTGTTTCTTATCGAACTGGGGGACCCTCATGCCGTAATCAGTAGCCTTCACGGAACTTCAAACCGCCCTTTATTCAATCCACTGGAGTAGACTGTTCTCATTCCGTTAACAATGGCCGTATACAAGTGACCAGTTAGACACATGGCACAAAGGATATAAGGTTTGAGTTAATACAGTTCTAAGTGACAATCATCTCTAAGTTGCCGGTTCAATCCTGACCAAGGGCGATAATAACATAAAATACTCAACATAGCTTAACACATGTACCCAGTCATGGATAACAGAATGAGAACAGTCTGCTCCTGTGGATTGAATAAAGGGTTCGGTTCGAAATTGCGTGAAGGCTCCCGATTATGATAGGAAGGCTCCCTAGTTCAAAGAGAAGGTTCCCGAGTTCGAGAAGGTTGCCGAGTTCGACAAGAAACACCTGAAGAAGGCTGGAGGCCACCTCGGCTGAAACGTTGGGCATATAACAATAAAGATGAGAACAATAGTCCGAAAATTCCAAATAATACATATTTATGACTAATGTTTTTGCTAGTGAATGCAAGCAAACAAGTTCAAAATATTACATTTAGAAATGTTTGACATTCCAGCAATAAAAAAGGTTTCTCACTCTTTCATTTGACCTTTATTTGAGAATTTTTGGCGCCGGAATCTGCAACAAGAAAAACTTTGTTTATAAAACATTCAAATTGACCGCGCAAGAATTTTTAAAAAGTTTCTCTGTGAAGTGTCCGGTTTTAGATTCTGTGTGTCGTCACTGTCAACGTATCTCCTCTTAGTTTAAATAGTGCTAGATCACTAAATAGTCATACAAGTTAAACGACTAACATCACAAGTTTGTTATGTTATGTATTTGCGTTGAAATAAAATCTTTATGCATTGAAATAAACATAAACTCAAAGTTACTATTTCATATATATATATATATATATATATATATATATATATATATATGTGTGTGTGTGTGTGTGTGTGTGTGTGTGTGTGTGCCAAAACCCTTCATACGAGCAGGGTGTTACACAAGGTCAATTTCTTAAGCAGGGTTTAATAGGTTTGAATTGATTTGGTTTGTTTTGTTTTGCGGCATATCAACCTTCAGTGGGTCATTTAATGCCGATAAAGTTTTGAAATAAATCAATTCTTAATGGATAATACAATTTTTTTTTATAAATACATTTTTCTATTTAACCCATAGATGGGACCCTAACAGGTACTACCACTCCGGGTTAAAGTGGACCAGGGAGCAATGGTGATGAAGGGGTGCTCCACATTCCCCAAACCTCCAAAACTGGAACCTCACCATCAGATAGAGTTTAACGTCATTCTCAGGACATGTAGACCCCCAGCCACCGCCTTTTAGCACCTATATGATGAAGGTTTGAATTGAGTTATCCTTCTCCTATACTGGTTATCTAGCCAAGTTTAAAGAGCCCAATCTGTCCTACTATTTACCCATAGCTGGAAAGAGAGTAGTTGAATGTGTACCATTCCCCAGGATTTGAACTGCAAAAATGTAAATCCTGAGTATCTGGTGTCGCTTATCTGCTGAATTCTTATTTCTTATGAGTGTTGTCACATCAACTAAATAATGAACCATTCCGTTTTTATTATAAAGGAAGAAGGGGAAAAAGGACATGCTACACAGAAAAATATAATAATAAATAAATAGAGTTGAGAAGGATAGAGAGAGGGGATGCGTGCGGAACTGATAACGCTAATCTGAAATAATAATCTGTTTCAATCGAATATGATAAGATGAAAAGAAGGAAAGAGTGAGTGTGTGTGTGTGAGAGAGAGAGAGTTAAATCAAGATTATTTAACCTTTTTGCATATTGAACTATTTTTCAATAGCTCTTAAGTAAACATATCAAATGTGGCAATAAATGAATTATCATATTGTGGTATATCCACAGGTCCCGCTAGTATTATATATTGCATTTATTTAAAACTAGTTGTGTGTTCCCAGTTTTGCTCAGATAATAAAGTATCCGATTAAATTTAAGTGTAGACTTTTTAAATCACACTCTGTTCACTAGTAATACTTAACACTCGATTTTATTATTTTGAAATGCTATAACGAACATTTTGTGCATGTTCTGATCTCACTGATAAGTTAAAGCGACAATTCTTCCAAGCTATAGTTGTATCAGTGCTACTGTATGGCTACACCACTTAAGCCTTAATAAAGAGCCTAGAGAATAAGCTAGATGGTAGTCGCACAAGAATAAAGCATACAATCTTAAACACATCGTGACAGCAACACCCCACAAAAAGCAGCTGTATGGCCACTTGCCGCCTATCACACAAACCATTAGATTAAGAGGAACAAGACATACTAGACTGTTGGAGAAGCAAGGATGAACTCATAAGGGACGTTCTCCTGGGAAATCAGCACATGGGCACGCAAGTGTGGACCGTCTAGCAAAGACCTACATTGATCAGCTCTGCGTGGATTGTGGATGCTGCACAGAGGACCTTCCGAGTGTGATGAATGATAGGAACGGTTAGCGAGAGATTTCATAGATATCTATGCTGCTAATGCGACCTGATGATGATGATGATGATGATATAAATCCCCATTTACCAATAACGCAAAACTCCATTTAAAAGGAAGTTAGACGCAAAATCGAGTGCTATTAATGCAAGTAGTCCCAATGAACAGAATGCTCGATATGGAAACTCATTAAATTTGAATATATATCGAAGTTATTCCCCTTAGCATATTTATTTTGTAGCTATCATTTCACACGATAGTGACTCCGAATGAATTCATGAGTAAATATGAATACCACCACTGGATTCCTCGTAAAATTCTACACAATAAAATTTTTGTTTGGTCTCAGTACTGGGGTTTCTTTTTAATTGCACCCCGAAGAGAGAGAGAGAGAGAGAGAGAGAGAGAGAGAGAGAGAGAGAGAGAGAGAGAGAGAGAGAGAGATTATTATTATACTTTTTACATATTGATCTATTTACCAATAGCTCTTAAGTAAACATATCAAACGTTGTAATGATTGTACCGTGGTATATCCACAGGTCCTGCTAGTTATTATTATTATTATTATTATTATTATTATTAATTCCAAACTACCAACAAACTTTAATACTGCTGTAAAGATTTTTCCTTTTTGAAATTTACTTTCCTACACTGTCAATAACACAGAGAAGAATCTTTAATATGTCAGAAATTGTTGGGACAATTGAATTTATTCCTTGTATTTTAAAAAATATTTATTTTCATCTTGAACAAATGGAGAAAGTAGACAGCCAGAATAGGATTCTCCTTAATCTTCTGGCTTCTCTTTCTGATTCAAGCAGTGTTAGGATATCTCCTTCACGGATTGGTCCCTTGATATTTCGGATAATTGATCGATTACTGTCATCAATGAACTCAACTCGGACCTGTGTACACTGTCCTTGAGAGACAATTCGTCCCAGAACTTTTGTTACTCTAGCGAGTTTTGGAGGGGCAAGTTTATCCATGTTGTGCTATCTTCGCAAGCGAGAATATTTGATGTTGATAAAACATAATATTCTGCCGATCGTTTCTTCGGTCTTCATCAAGTGTATCTTCTTTCAAAGAGGAGGAAGTCAAAGTTCTTCTTCTTCTCGGATAATATATCTGATGAAAGCTGAAGAAAGAATTTGGCAACAAAAAAATACGAGGTAGAGACAAAAATTATCAGCACTTTCACCATAACATATCTTTGTTATAATCCCACAGTATTCTACACATGCGTGCTTATAGTTGGTACTGTTGTGGTCACGTGATTGAAGTTTAAGCCTGATCCCGCCATTTTGCTTGCTGTCTTTACAGTGTAAACATGGCCGGCTCCACTACCAGTATACACCAAGGAAATGATCCGATTTCTCTTATCGGAAGAAGTGTCTGAGGCTGAAATTCATTAGAGGCTTTTAGCATTATATGGGGACAGTGTGTGTATGAGTGGATAGAGAAATTTAAAAGTGGCCGGACAAGCGTGACACACGAAGAGTGAACAGGACGCCCATCAACCTCAACCACTGAAGAGAAGATTTAGCAAGCTTGTATGGCGAACAGGCAAGTTATCATCGATGGAATGGCTTGTTTTCTGAAGATTAGTCAAGGTTCTGCTTATCAAATCATCCACGATGATCCGGGCATCCATGAAATAAAAGTGCGGATAATTTTTGAATCCCTCGTACAAAAAAGTTTATGAATTGTCCGAACAATATTTACATTCTTATTTATTTTATGATGGTTCTCTAACGAAACTGGCATCTTTTTATAAAGTTACAGACAGAAACAAATTTTTTTAGCCAAAAGAATGACAGTCTGTTGAGGTTTTCTTTCTTATTGGAAGTATATATATATATATATATATTATATTGTCCAAGTACTTTCCGCCCTTTCATGGGCCATCTTCAGGGGTAGTTCATAAATCATACAACAATGGGTTATTCCATTCCGCTATTCTATTTACATAGAGGTTGTGTTTATTTCATTTTCTTCTAATTATTGTTGTTGTTATTATTATTGTTTTTATTACCATTGTTTCAGTATTATTATTATTGTTAATATTATTATTATTATATAAATTGTTAATATAATTATAGGCATTTTAGAACATTGGTGCTATTATCAAAGTTTATTTTGTTTATTTTTGTGTCTAATATGCAGTGCTTCTAAAATCTTTAGTCTTTGTTTACATGCCTATAATTACATTAACAATTTATATGATAATAATAATATTAACAACAATAGTAATATTGAAACACTGATAATAAAACAATAATAATAACACTAATGATAATAACAACAATAATTAGAAGAAAATGAAATAAACACGATCTATATAATTAAGAAATGGAACAACCCATTGTTATATATATATAACGACTCAAAGGGTTTTTCATACATGTTCCCATTGTTCATAGAATATAGACATCAATCAATACCATACAGCATGTTCCCCAATGGTGCTAACACATTGTTAAAACCAATTACTAAAAAAGTATAAATATAAATACACAACATATATTTCTTCTTAACCGTTAGGCATGACATAACCCCGGATGGGTTGATATGCCGTTAAAATCAATCAACCAACCAAATTACAGATCAATTTTACTAAAAAAGAAAAAGAAAATTTAATTCTATTCAACCTAAAAATATAATCTTCATTTGCATTTACCTTGAAGCATCTTTCTTCTAATTTTATGAGAAATCTTATATTAATATACTAGCAGTGGCTACTCAGCGTCGCCTGGGTAGAGGGGTGATTTTTTTAAAGTTAGTCCCGCAGATCTATTATTACTGAATCGTGAGTTGAATCCTCATCAGATGACCTATTTAAATCCCTATGTAAAAAAATAGACCTTGCATTGATCCAGCTACTCTGAAAATAAATGTTAATGTCTAATATTTAAAATATTAAATGAAAAAAATTCCATGCTGTTATCATTTAAATTTTATTCACTAATATAAATCAAATCTTTATTATTTTGCTAAAAAAACCAAGCCCTGGTGATATTTAATGTATATATATATATTTACTTTGTCATTAACTGTTTTATTTTCAAAGTTTCCACCGGACATACACATACACACAACAGCCCTTTATATATGTAAAGATTATCCTGATTCATTGTTAGTGAATAATATATATATTCATACTCGTGTTCCTTAATCGTACGACAGTTGTCCTCTTGCAACACCCTCCACCAAATAAAACCACCCAAATCATCCAAGAAGAAATGCACAAATGTAAATCCTGATTATCTGGTGTTGCTTATGCGCCGAATTCTTATTTCTTATGAGTGTCATCCCCTCAGCTAAATAATGGACCGTTCTGATTTTATTATAAAGAAATAAAGGGAAGAAAAAGGGGATGTTACACAGAAAAAATACAATAAGAAAAAAAAATAAAGAAAGAGTAGGGGAAAGATAGAGAGAGGGAAATGATAACGCTAATCTGTTTAGAAGAGAGAGAGAGAGAGAGAGAGAGAGAGAGAGAGAGAGAGAGAGAGAGAGAGAGAGAGAGAGAGATTAAATCAAGATTATTATACTTTTTACATATTGAACTATTAAGCAATAGCTCTTTAGTAAACATATCAAACGTTATAATAATTAAATTAACTTACTGTGGTATATCCACAGGTTCTGTAAGTTAATATAATTGTTTATCTCGGATATGTACGTAATGCTGTTGTCTAAACAATGGTTACCTAACAGCGAAAAATATGAAAAAGCCACTGATGACAATTGACGAAAAGAAAAGAACTGTCAACGTATATATTTCGGACCAAGTTACCTTTAGGCACCCAGGGGCGACCTGGATTCAGAGGGACATGTTTTGCTTT